>VZTB01002122.1:106000-144234 GCA_013397245.1 Thryothorus ludovicianus
GTACAACAAATAATTATTTCTAATTTCCCACTCTTCTCTAGGATGTGACATGTATCTGTATGCCAATATTTACTGGCAAGTTCTGTGAGAGAATACTGAATCCATGTGAATTATTGCCTTGCTTAAATAATGCAACTTGTGTAGCTCAACAGCAAAACTATAACTGCCGGTAAGATTGGAAATTAATTTATTTCTGTTTATATCTATTTCTGTTTATTTCTATTTATATCACACAGATTGCTGAAAGAAAGGATGCCATCATTCACAGAGAACACAGAAAACTATAGACTTTTATTTAAAAAAAAAATATATTTATTTTTTGTGCTTTACTCTGTTAGGCTTCTTGCAAACACTGGGAGTGATATAAAAAGATTTAAAGCATTTAAGGGCTATAAATTGTTTCATTATTAATACTATAAAAAAACCAGTAATTTTAAAACTGATGACAATTGAGACAGTTACACCACATGTGTCACTCCCTTTCAGGGTGTATGAAGTTTTGTTGTTCCTGAAAAGATAAGACAACCTATTAAATTTCTAGTTCACAGACACACATTTGTAGACCTTAAATTGATCCTTCAAACAGCATGTGAAAAACTGCTTTATTCAGAAAGAGCACACTAAAAATAATCCATTTGAAAATAGAAGTGATCCAACGTACAATTTAATTTCATTTTTAAATAGATTTGTAGATTTTTTTCTTTTTCTGTGCCAGTAAGGAGTACAATTTATCCTGATTCCCTTTGCCTGGCTTTTATCTTGCTGTCTGAGTAAATTCTGATAAACATTACTGAAGTAAACATTTTTTAAATTTTAAGATATTCATAAAAGCAAAGAATTGAAAGCTGTGATACAAAAAAGCCTGACAACATAATATGAACTTAGAGACTGCAAAAAAATGTAACAGAAGTGTAGAACTCAGTTACAGTGCATCAGCAGAAATTCAATTGAGAAGACTTGAAATTAAAATATAAGTTGAACTATGTTTACAGTTTTCCCAAAGAAAAAAGTCTTAACAATTTCATTCATATTCACTCCTAAATACAGATATACATACAAACACATCTTCAAGCTCATACACAATTAGATCTTCCCATATAGATATGCAAAGCACACTACAAGTATTATCAGTCATGTTCCTGTTCTTTAGACAGAGATATAAGCTAATAATTTATTATTATATAGCCAGTCTTTCCCTCAATATGTGTATATTAGTATGAAATCTGTTGAAATTTATATTTAACAGTATGCATAACGTGAAAAGTTCATATCCAGATGTAGATTGCCTTTATTAATAGAAACTAAACCAAAAAAGAATACAAAATTACCTTGGTCCTGTTTTTCATTTGAATAATATATAATTCAACAAATTATTTGTAGAAAAGATCTGTACCAGGAACCTCATTGTACCATAGAAATTATTTAATAAAAATTTCTATGGGAAAATGCTGTGGCTGAACTATCTTTCCTTTAATAATATTATGTGAGAATAAGCACAGAAGTCATTATTTAGATCAATATAACAGAATGGAAAAATGGACAATTAAAAACCCATTTCACACTGAGATGGGTTATAAGCTCATTAACACTACGAACGCTCTAAAATGGAACTAAAAACCTAGAGAGAACACTGTGAATAGTGTTCCATCAAGATAGTTCACACTAGCAACCAATTTGCCCATCAAATATTCTTGATGAAGGAGGAGAACTCCAGAAAGTGACTCACATCTTCCACAGAACGGGTGACATGACACATCTTACACAAGTTGGCAGTTTTCTGTGCACAAAGACAGCGGGTTACAACACAAGCACAGAGTATTAGAGCACAATGAATATACAATTCTATCAGACTCATAGAACAGCCTGAGTTGAAAGGGACCTTGAAGTTTCTTCTGGTCCAAACTTTCATGGGAAAGGGAATTTAGATGTGATTATCTAGTACCCTGTCCTACTGCTTGTTGAAAATCTCCAGTGTTTTGCCTTAATGTTGCTGTTCAGACCCTAAAGGCTTTGATTATTGATTGCAATAATTTTTATGATTATTTTTTAATAAATAAAAATATAATCCTTTTTCTTTATGACATTAAAATAGTTTTTTACCAACCTCTTAATCTGAAATAATTAATAAATTTTAATATTTATGCCTCTGTACTTGAAAGGAGGCATTTAGGTGAGAGAAAGCATTTTGAGGTAGTATGAATTACACATTTTTCACAAGCAGATCACATTCAGTAGTTTTGTTTGTGAGATTTGACTGCAATCTTGCCAGTGCTGAAATGCAGAGGAGGTGTTGACAGATAGAGAGGTCCAACAGTTATCAGGCTTTACTGTTTTAGGAATCCAAAATTTTCTTCTCGAATTCATGTTCTGCATTAGCTACTTGACTAACGGAGGATTTCAGAAGGAACAGTGGTTGGATAGTTTCAGTTTTCTAAAATCACAGACTTGGGTGCTTTCTGCCTGTGATTCATGTTTTAATTCACTTTATCCAAAGGAAATCTTCCATTAATTATGCTGCCTTAATTTGGGAGATTTGAGCTCCTTCTAATCATTTTAAGTAAAAATCTGATTCATTTTTGGTAATCATTGTCAAATACTGTATGTTGTGTCTCTGTCTAGTCACTCTACAATAAACTGTGTGTGTTTCATACTACATTTGGTGTATAACTACATCTAATATTATGACATGATCCTCTTTTAAAGCGTTTTATCATAAATTAATGTAGTGATATTTAGATCAGATGCATATACAAGTTCAAATAATTGCTGAATTGAGCTTTTTACTTCATTACTTTTTATTTTGCTTCCCCCAATTCTATGTTGCTTTCCTCATGCCCAAACTACATTCTTATATCCTACACAATCCCAGCTTCTTCTCAACACATCCTTCTTTCTTTGGAAAAGTATTGTTTTCCATTCTGAACATATAACCAAACAGAATCAATTTAATTTTCCCCACTTCATTTATGATGTATGACTATTTTGTATCCTAATTCCATTCTTTCAGTCTTGATATCACACACAAATTTGTGCTAGGAACCTGATAGTTGTATTTTTTTCTTAAATGTCAAAATTTAAGGTGAATTTAAATAGGCAGTGAACAAACATATCCATCACAATAAACTATGATTATTTGCTTTCTATCTTCTTCTATTATCCATGTACTTTAGGATAATAAAATGCCACAAAAAATGTGAAAGGGTGTTCTGAGAAAATATGTTCTGTTGGTGCCATCTTTGGAATTTTACTGTCAATTTTTTTCTGTTAGTTGACATTTCCCTTTCCTGAAATTGGTATGTTTATTGTAAAACAAAAAAAACCCCAAAACTAGAAAAAATGAGCAAGCATAATAAAAATTAGAAGAAGCCACTTCTAAAATTGGCTTGCTAGGTTATCTAGTTAATCAAATAATCATAGACTGAAGCAAAAAATCTGGGAACTCTTCCACTTCAGATCATTGGTGAAAAAAAATCACTAAAACAAACTGTGATTGAGTTGCTCTGACTTGGTTTCACTTGTTATTTAAAAATTAAAAGAAAATATACAAAATAATTTTTATTATTATTTTACACTCCTTTCATACATTAATTTTATTATGAAAAACTCATTTTAGCTACAATACATGAACTAGAACTTTGTTAATACTAGACTTTGCAAGAATTTTGAAGACAAGTACTTGAAATGGTAGAAATATGATTGCATGCAGCACCTTTTTCAAGAGGGAGATGAGGATTATGTGGTGCATTGCAAACTGCATTGAGTGTCTTCATGTCTATACCAGCCTCAAATCATATAACCATTTACAGAAAGTTTTTCCATATCCATTTACCTCTGTCCAAATGGTCCTATGCATGAATTGTGGTTGGTTTCCAGGGATTTCTGATTAAATTCAGTTTAACACTTAAAAAAAAAGTGCCTTAAGCTTCTGGACATGCTAGATGTGTCTGTGCATTCCTCAGACTCAGAGCCATACCCAGACATAGACATCTTTAATTGATTTACAAAGCATGATTAAAACTCAGATGCTTTCTATTGAATGCTATTGCCTAAAGTAGTTGCTATGGAAAATGTACCCCTTACTTTAATATGATGCATAACTGTGAGTAGCTTCATGCAGTTTGAAACCAGGAATTGTATAGATTTTTTTTTAAATGAGAAAACATAAGGAACACATCTGGATCTCATCTCTATTGGGAGCAAGAACATAGGAAAGCCAGAAGCAATTCTGTATAATCTTCCTAATTTCCAGCTTCTGGACTGAATACTTTAAAAAAAAACTAACTCTTAGAAACAGCTAATAAATTCTCATCTATTACGTTTGGATTCTTTCACAAACAGAAATTTTCATCTAACTGGCCATTTTCTTTCTCTTCTTCTTAAATCTTTTCTTTCCATGGTACCAGAAATAGCCTTTAGAGAGGGGAACATGCTGGTTCTGTAAGAACATAGTGAGATTATCTATCTATCAAGATATATGTATTCAAATATTTTTCTACATATTGCTATTAAGACTTTAGAATAAGTCTTTTTTACTATCCATTTGAATCTCATCTTTTTTATTTGTGTATATGAGATTTTTTTTTTAAACATAGGAGAGCAGGAAAGGATTATCTCCTACTAATAAAGTGCTGACTTGAGGCAGAAGACATTTCTGCATTTTCTTTTGCATACATGAGTTGTCCATCACCCCATTGGTGTCACAGAAAACTAACAGCCTGTCGCAAAAATGGAATCCTAGTTTTTTCTTTAAAGAAAATACTGAATTAAAATTAAAAGCAAACACATAAACATCAGTGTTGCTGTCTCTAGATTGTTCCCTACATAATTAATCATGTTGTTATTTACTATTTATACTACTCTTCATTCATTAGCAATGATTGATGTTCATTTCTAACTTATCACATTTCTTTTTATATTAAAGCATCTCTCTGATGCTTAAATTGACCTATCCTTTCTAATAGTTTTTCCAAACCTTATTATCTTGTCTATAACTGTTTATTAAATATTATCTCATTCTAAATTTTTTTTACCTAGAAGATTATATTAAATATTAGTGTGAAAATGCTTTAATCAATGAAAGAAGTTATTTATGAAAAAGCAAAATTATTCAGAATCATGCAAGAGCTTTTTAATTTCTTGAAAACATCTTCTGTTCATTTTAAATAACATAAAAGATCTGTTTTGCTACTGCAAGAACATTATTTAATAGAATTATGGACCATAATTAAATACAAGTAACTTAAAATGCAAGTTCTTTAAAATACACTGGTGTATTTGCAGCTGCATGCCAGGATTCACTGGAAAGAACTGTGAGGAAGTAATTGACTACTGCAGGCTGCTCAGCATCAACTGTCTGAATGAAGGATTGTGTCTTAATATAATTGGAGGATTCACTGTAAGTAATTTAATACATGTTAAACTAATTCAGTGTTCCAAAGTATAAAAGCTCCAGACAAGTAAACTTGAAATACATTCATTACTTTAAGAGACAAGAGGGGTAAAATTTTATAGGTTTTATTTATTTTAATCAATAACACAAGGGCAATTCACTTGAGTAATATGGATTTCTTGATTACTTTTCTACTGAGATTGTGTTTATTACTATATCAAGTAAGATAACTGAAGGGTATTTTTATAGTAAAAAGAATATATAACTAATTGTGGTAAGGTGTCATTACCCACAAAGATGATAATCACAGCTGTTTTTCAGCATTTAAAAATACATCACTTGAATAAAGATAATTTACATTATTTTAACCAGAATCAAATTACTTATCTACACATAAGCATGTTTAAAATTAATACAAATTTAAAACTTTGATGATGAACCTGTAATGTGGTGATGTTCATTCCAACTATAGTTTTGGGAAAAAAAAATATTAGATCCTCTTGTTTTAACTCCTTGAATTGCTCCTGAGAATGTCAAGCAAGGTGTAGAATCTGGCCCTTGTCCTTGTTAAACTCCATCTGGTTGGTGACTGTCTCTCCCTCTATTTTGTCAAAGTCTCTATGTCGGGCCTCTCTGTCCTAGATAGAGTCTAAAGCTCCTCTTAGTTTAGTGTCACCAGCAAACTTACATTGTATTCCTTCAAGTTCTCTGCCCAGGTCATTTATGAAGGTGTTGAAGAGCACAGGGCTGAGGATGGAGCCCTGTGGAACCCCACCAATGACAGATCACCAGACTGGTGTCACGCCATTCCTTATGTCCCTCTGTGCCTGTCCTGTCAGCCAGTTGCTCACCCATCATGTAACATGGTTATTAATATTTTGTCCAGAAGGATCTTGTGAGACACAGGAAAAGATTGCATCCACTCATTTTCCTAGATAAATTCAGTGGGTTTCCCTTTCATGGTAGGAAATATGGTTTGACAAGCAGGACTCTGCCCATGAAGCTGTGCCCGATGACTGTGACACTCCAGGTGTTTTCCAAGACTTCTCAGAATAATTTTTTCCATGATTTTACCAGGCATTGAAGTGAGACTGACAGGCTTGTAGTTTTTGGGGCCCTCCTTCTTCTTCTTCTGTGTGCGCAGATGAAAACTGCAGTGTAGTTAATAATACACAAACATGATAAATATTTCTTGGTGGATGCACTACTTTAGGAAAAACATGTATTCTATGATAGGCAAATTCAATGTTGTATGCATAGAAAAAATTATATGTATTACACAGTAGTGAGTGTTCCTGATAGTCAGTGACAAAGAAGGAAACCTTTAGCTCAAAGTGAATTTTAAAATGTGACACCACACCAGTGGTGAAGACAGAAAGAAAATCCCTGTAGTCAAAAATAAATACTTTTATATATAGAAGCATCTTTCAGTAATCATGCTTCTTTGACTGTCAGTGAACAATCATCATAGGCTGCTATATCATCTAAATTGTTTTAAGAAGGTTGAAAATGAGAAAAACTATTAAAAATGAGGTTAATTAAATAAAATAAAGAAATAATTTAAAGTTATATTCTCAAAAGTACATACAGATTTGAAATCTTAAAACAGTCCATGGTCTATCAGTTTTTCTCATGAGAAAAAAGAGGAACAATTGTATTTCAAATATTCAGCTGTTGGTACCAAAAATTTTGATTAACAGCAGAGTGATAAAAGTATTGTGTATGGTTCTGAGCAGCTGCTTCTTTTATGTACTATTTAATTAAGGCAGGAGCATTTTCAAAAGCTTTTTAGGTAATATGGTCCAACGCTGTGTTTCAGCACTTTCCCATCAGATCAGTACCAGGTCACATTCTGTCCTGTCCTTGTGAAGAACTTCATCAGACATTAAATTTCATGAGGATCTACTGCTGTGGGATCCAAACCCCATAATTTCCACAGAAAGTTGAAGGCCTTATTGTAAATTGCTTCTAGTAGTCAATGCAGTAGACTTATTTCACTGATATTAAAAGGTTAGGAAAAGGATTATATTTTCCAAAGTTGCCATGAATAGTGATAACATAAATTCCCCATTTTATTTGGGTTCTGAAGAAGATGAAAGATATGATGTTAGTGTTGTTGGTTTCTAAAGCACAAAAATACAGCACTGTAGCTTTGACTCAGTTTCAGAAATGTGGACATCATTTAACATACAATTTTAACAGGCGACAAACACAATTCTTGAACAGATTTTTCTCTCTCAAAAAATACTGATATGAAAAATTATATTACTTACTATTCATTTATCAATTATTCCAAGAAATCTGCTATTGAATTTCTCCTGATTTGCAGCTACAATATTGGAATTGCTTCAAAGAATAAATATATTCATTGTAGAAGTCCTGAAGAAAATAAAATATAGCACTTCCTTTTTTTATGTCCATTCCATAGGAAAGATCATAATTAATGTACTGTTTTTGTCAATTTTATAGTAAATGACTCCAACTACTTAGAAGACAGGGGACACTGTTTTTAAGAAAATAAAAAAATTAAAACAATTGGAGCATAAACCATACTTCCACAATTACTAATATGTGAACCAATTTCATACTTCAGCAGAGTTTTATTCAATAAAAATATTTAACTACATTATTATGACAGTATGAAAACCTACTTTTTAAAAATACTTTTTAAAAATCTGCCCACAGATACCCTTTTCAATAGATTTTTCTGTTCTCATGGCAACTTTTCTTTTTCTTAAACAGATTTTATAAGTGAAAAGTCAGCGTTCTTGTTTTGCAGGTGATAGTATTTTCTCATTGTTTTTAATCTGATTGTCATAAACAATTCATGGCTGTAGGAATCTGTTTTCCTTATCTTTACCTGAAGACAGGGAAAATATGAGCAATGCCCAAAAGGCAAGTGATAGGGAAGAAAGAGCTGCTGTTTGTTTCATGCTAATCATGCTGCTGCCACATGCTAACCACCTCGGGGTATGGAGTGGTTTGAACCAAGTTCTCCAAGTGATTTAGAACGGCTCCAGTGGCACACGACTGGGCAGTAAAAGCTGATAAAGAGACCACACAAAGAAATCACTTGTGGATGTGAAGCTTTCCTCTAGGCCCCAAGGGTGGATCGAGTACCTTACTATCTATTTAACCAAAGCAAGCAGCTTAGATCATGACAAAAGTATTATCTCTCCCTAAGATCTTAAGATTCTCTGTTTCTTCCTGAAACATTAGCATTGAAATGAAAAAAAAAAAAAACCAAAACCTCAAAACCAACCAAATAAAATAAAGATATTGAAAAAATATATTAAAATAATCCAGTGCAAATTCTGTGGATAACAGAACTCTAGTTTACTGGAGTTTGAAAGCCTGGAAAGGAGTGCAGTTTTGCAAACACAGTAGTGGGAATGTTGAGATATGAAAACTATCAAATCTTTGACATTCTAGCTGTCTTTACTTTCAAGGGAGAAACCACTGAATTGCACAAACATGACAGAATTTACAGGTCAGTTATGTTTACCTGCAGAAGTGCACTTGAGCGACAAGAAAGTGCAGCTCTACAGTGGTTGCTATACTCTCCCATTTGAGATCTGCCATACACTCCCTATGGAAGGGCATGCAAATTAAAAATGCTTCCTACTTCTTGTTGGGTATAAAAATGCTCATTCTTGATGAGATTTTTTTTTTTTTTTTGCCTAACAGTTCCTTACTATGCTACAAGCAACTACCTTTCAACTTGTATGGTCTGCATAGTGTATCCAAGTCTATTATGTCAATATGCCTTTCTCCCATCATCCTGAAAAAACACTGATTTGTGCAAGGCTGAGTGCTTACAGCTAGCAAAGAAATTGAGTTATGTAGACACAAAAAACTGAAGGTGAAAGATGAAGAGGAAGCAATGTCATAGTAAGGTCCATTTCCATTCGCCAGCACTACACTTGAGACAAGGTCTAAACAAATTATACATATTGCCTGAATAGCAGAGCTGTGTTGGCAAGAAAAGGCACACTAGGGCAGCATGAAAAAAAGAGAAAACAATCTGTGTTATCATTCTGAGTTTTACCACTACACTTACTGTTGGTCATGCAAAGAAAATGTTTGAAATTTCTCTGAGAAGTTGCGCTAACACTTGCATAGGGAATTTTGTGTTGGAATAATTGCCAGTGGATGCCCTGGTACCTTCAAATAGAGCAACAGGAAATGCTGCTGATTTCTAACTTGTGGTCCTACTGTGCAGTGGTAGTACATTGTAATTTTAAGGAGGAGTGAAGCTAAGCAACACAGAAGGAATGGTTTTAACTTGTAATGTAATTTGCCTGGAGAACACTGATTAATGAGAACAGGTACACAGATGCATTCCTGTCAATTTCCTTCAGAAAATTGTTCCCCAGTCACCATAATTTTGTCTTCTTTTATGGACATGCATTTAATAGTGTCTATCTAATAGTATGATTCGCTGTAAGAGGATAGAAAAATTAATATAATAGAAAAGAGTAGTATCAAAAATCTTGCCCTGCAGATGGCTCCGTGGTTGTTCATAGTGTACTCTTCTGATCTTTTTGTCACATCCATATAATGGAGTCATAGCCTTTATATTTGGAGCTTTATAATGAATCTGAAATATCTCAACAATAGGGTGCACCACGAGGATATATGGATATATACTTTCATAAAGTAAAATTATGAAAATACATTAATAATCAGTAACATGATGAATCACACTTGTAGCTGAAGTTAAAAAACCCTGCAAATATGTTCTGCCCAAAGACTCTAGCAAAGCAGGAGACTGTATGCTAACACAGAAAATGATCTTCACTGAAGCTAAAGTGTTCCTCTGGGGTGATGTAGGAGGGAGGATAGAGGAGGGAACCTCTCTTTCTCCTGTGATTTTTCCCAATGTCAAGCTGATATGTGGCCCTCATTCAGTGGAACTTGTACAGAAATTGCAATCAGGCAGACAGATGTCCAGGTTTCATCCCTTGCAGATGAGGTTTGCTTTTGTGGGTGCAGAACCAGGCCCATCAGCAAGCTGTCAGGCTGGGAATCAAATTGCTTTTTTGCAGAAGAGCTGTGAGCAGTGCCAAGCTCCATAGACTTGCCTGAAAAACCCTTGTGGAAAATCTCCTCCTCTGGTCATCTAGGTAAGCTCTTCCCTGAGGAGCCACTCTCAATCCTAAAGCTTTTTTTATAATGCTTTGTCCCTAGAAGTCTGGCTGAATTTATAACCTAGAAACAAAGTATCTCTATGCAGAATTGACAATAATCTCCAAAATGGAGCTATATGATACTGCTTAGATCTCACAGCCCTAAAAAGGCCTCCAACCTATTCTTAGAAAAGCCATTTGTATTTAATGCATGAGAGGAGAAATAACTTGTAGATCACATATCCAGAGCTGAAGGGTAGTATGACTGAGAGAAAACATTAACTTGTTTAATAAATTCATAACTTCAAAAAGAATGCACTGGGGCTTTTTTAAAGCCCTCTGCACTGTATCTACCACCGTTTGTTTTCTGAGTGTATAAGAGCCATAAAGAAACAAACATTTAACATATTTGGCATATAATATGTTAAAGCAGTTGGTTAGAGTGATAAAATTATTATGAATATTTATAAGAGATCTACTACCAATGCTAGAAGCAATGAAAATTGGCACTGCAAAGTCTACTGCTCTCAGACGCGATTTTTATACTTACATACAACACATAAAATAGATTATTGTCATTTTCCTTTTTAAAGAAATCTGCAGTCTTTCCTACTGTTTCTCCCCATGGACCATATGAGAACATTATAGTCTCATCTCTGTGAAGCCACTTTGCCACTATCATTAATTCTATTGATGTCTCTCCTGTGTTTGTCCTTCCAGCTGAGTGTTCAAAACAGCAGTAGTTCAAAGTCAGATACTTCCATTAGGAAGCGAGTTTTACACAAGTTAATTAGTCAATTTTCTTTCACACAGTAGCAGTAACTCTACAGAAGAGTTCACATAAATATTAAAATGTCCTAAACAGCTTTTTCCTTCTTCAGTGTTTAATTTGGACTTTATAAAAATTAATTTTCCTGCTTTTCCTATTCTATTGAAATAAACACCATCAAAGCACCCTAGGTACATTTCCTATGTGCTGCTAATTATCTCTGAGTTGTGCAGAAGTTAATCAACAGTAGAAACCTTCATGTAATAAGCTAAATATCCCTCTTTTAAAGAGCAAATTTAAATGAAAAATATTTAATTAAAACTGTGATCATGTAATCATTTCAGATATCTTTGTACAATGCATCTGAATTAATTTAGTAGAAGAGCATATAATTAAATATAAATGGACAGCAAAACACACCAGATATAACCAACAGAAATGTTCTGGTTTATTTTTAAATGCTGCTTCCGAGAAGTTAAAATCAAGCCTCTGCTCAAGTTTAAACCACTTCAAAGACAGAGAAATTCCCCAAATTTCTTCTTTACTGACTTTCTTATCTAATAAGGAGCTGGCCTCTTGAGATAAGGAAAATGTCTGTAGAAAGAGTCCATATAATTTCACTCAACCAACTCAGCACCGTGTATTTCTGAAGCACATAACTTATAATAATTTTTTACCTGTTTATTAATGCCAGTAAGGTCAGACACACATTCCCCACATGCTGTATAAATTTTGTGCCGTTTTTGGCAGCTCTTTCCAATACTGTGCAGTAAGTTTCTAGCTTGAGCTTCTTGATGATTATTTTTATTTCTTCAGTATTTGCCCTTTTGACATCTACTACAAAAAACTCAAAAATGCACATTCTTAATTTGCCTTTTTAAATTATATTTAATTAATAAAATTTCATTATTTTATGAAGTCATATGTAAAGAGAGATGGTACCTGCTCAAACTACAGAAAAGATAACTTCATCTTCCCACCTTCTATATGAGATGTGCATGGATAGAATTTTAGTTTCTCTTTTATCTATGTGTTCACCTGAGAAATGAAATATTATAATCTTTATTAAAATTAATTAATTAAATCAAACTATGACATATTTAAGCTGAGACCCCCTAATTGTTTTACCTAAAATCAGGGTTTCATATGGAGGAGCATGCCATATCAGAGATCATAGAACGGTTTGAGTTTGAAGTGAAGTTTAAAGGCCATTTAGTTCAAATCCCCATCAATGAGCAGGGACATTTTCCACTACATCAGATTATTCAGAGTCCCATTCAACCTTACCTTCATTGTTTCCAGAGACAAGGATATCTACCACCTCTCTAGACAACTTACTCCAGTGTTTCACAATTCTCATAGTGAGAAATTTCTTCCTCTTATCTAAACTGTATCTACCCTCTTTTAATTTATAAACATTATCCCTTCTTTTGCTATATAACCTGATATAACATTTGCCCCCATCCTTCCTATAAGCCCTTCTCATATGAAGAGGGGAGATTTCCTTGACCCTTGATGTGGGAGATTTACTCAGCCCTTAGTGTTCAATTTGTCTGTCAGCACCCCAGGAAAGATGAGACTCTTGTGTCCAGCCTGTCTGTCCGTGTTCCATTACGGGACCCTTCCCTGAGCAGTCCTGCTAGATGGGAGAATGGTTTGACTGACTCATGCAGGGGCACACACCAACAGCAGAAGGGAGGCCCTTCAGTGAATCTTCCCACCCTGTGACTCCTCACTGGGTCTTCCACCGTGTCAAGTACATTGTCCTTTGCTGGTGACTGCCAGCGCCTGTAAAGGACTCACACCAACAGTTCACAGAACAATGCTACTTATTAATATAAGATTGGGAGAGGTTAAGTTTCAAGGATTGTCAGTGGTAGTATCTGACTGCAAAAACATGTTCAGCCCATTGACTGATCCCAGCAGTCATGATACTGTCTTCCCTAACTTTTCCCCCATTCTTTACTTACTTTTATATTATTTTTCTATGGCGGAGCTTGAGTAACTCTAGTCATACATATCTTTGTAACTGATTGGTGTAAAATTCTCTCACTTTTTTATAGACAGAGCCTAAAAAATAGAGCACACACCTGGCAAGGCAGGTCATATGCTGGAGGATGATAACTTTGATGGAAGGTGTACATTAATCTTACAATTAAGCTATAATGAGTCAAGTTGGTCTGAGGAATGTGATTTTACCAGAGTTGCTGGCTCAGTAGCAGGATATTTTTCCCTAACTCCCCTGGCTGACAGGTACTATGCAGTTCCTCAGACGCAAAGCACCACCAAGTTCCCCTCCCTGCAAGGGTTTCATCAGTGCCTGGCTGCAGTTTCCACTCTGCTCCACCTTAGCAGGTGCCTATAGTTCCCAATAATGTGTATCAAGAATTATAATGGAATAGATTTTGAGTATGCCAACTGAATTCTACCCAGGGAGCAATGATTGTATTTTACCCTCTAATTTCAATACCTAACTTCTGTTAGGATGTGGGTATAGCTACTCAGCTTCCTCTAATTTTACAGACAGTCATCTTTCCACAGTCTTTTTTAACATAAGGTCACAGGAAGACCTTCCCAGAAACTGAATTGCTCCAATCTGAACAACTCAAACTCTCTCAGCCTGTCTTCTTAGGAAAGCTGCTTCAGCCCTTTGTGGCCCTCCTGGCAACCCACTCTTATAGGTCAATGGCTTTCTTATAATGAGTGTTCCAGAGATGGATGCAGTACTCCGTTCAGCCTTGAAAACAGAGACCTGAATGGAGGCATAATCTTTTTCTTCAGCTCCTTGTTGGATGATGATTAACAAGATCGTCAAATTTTTCTCAGAAATGCACAGCACTGGAGTGAAAGACAACTGGCAGAAATTTCAACAAGGGAAATTATGGCTAGGTATTAAGAATAAATTGTTCACAATGTAGTGTGAGTGTACTTAAGTGCTGCAACAAGTTGCCCAGAAAGATTGTGGAATTGTCATCCTTAAAGATATTCAGGTCTCAAGTAAACAAGATCAAACAGCTTGCATTTAGAGTTTGACCTGCTCTGAGCAAGGAATAGGACTCTATGACATTCAAAGAAGTCTCTCAAACTAAATAACTCTGGAGACCTATGAATGTAAAATATATTGACATACAGGATAAATCGTGTTTCTATAGGTTTGTCTGGGATAAGCTTTGTAAACTGACTAACAATGATAGACAAACCCATAGATACAGCTACCTAAAACATGCCATCTTGTTTTTACCTCTTATTACCTTTCACCTAATAGTGTCATGTTCAATCAAACATAACGTTGAGGACAAGGACAGTACATAGCAGTGAAAGGTACTCCTGGACATCAAGGAGAAGGACATCAGGAAACGTCAGGGCCATGTATGGGTATTGTCACAACAAAGTGACACGAGAATAAAAATGCAGAAAATACAAAGGAGTTCATAGCTGCTGGAGAACATTGTGTTCTTCCAGGCTTAGAAGGTAACTCACACTAATTCTCTAGGCTATCATGCTCCTCATGTACCTAGGTCACTTTGGAGATGGCAGTCTACTTTAGTTATCTACTGTTTGAATCATTGAATGTAGAGATTCACAGTAAGGGATTCACATCAGTGCAGTTCTCTTAAAGCCTTCACTTGACCATCAAAGTACTGTTCATTTTTACAAAATACATATGTCAAATATGGAATCAGAGATCACTGTAAAGGGAATGTTTAAAAGACTGAGAGGCAGGGCCAGTTTTAAACTTTAAAACAAACTTGAATTAATTAATTCATAAACAGCATACCTAATGCTTGTAGTTTTCAAGATTGTTAGGCATTGTCAGTACACCTACATACTGTCACTCTGTAACATTTACATTCTTAATTCTCTGTGATCACACAATGCTGTGGGGCTGATGCTGAAGAGTTAGTGCTGACAACCATGGTCCCTGATGGTACTTAACAACAAAGGTCAGGGTAATCTGTCTCATGAGTTCTTTGATGAGAGAAGTCATTACTGAACTGAGCTTGTCTTCTGTCTCCATCCTTCCTCTACATATTTGAGGGTTTGCAATATTTTATCTGCCCTCGACCACTCCCCCTGCCTTTCAAAAAATGATGATCTTCTCCTGGTACTACTTGTCTTGGGGCTTCTTACAGTAATTTTTTTCTGTAATCAGCAATATATTCTGCCTATTTTCTATGTCTTTGGCAACTTCCTTTTTATTTGTATAAGTCACTACAACATACTTCTTTGTCTTTGGTGGTCACATGTACACATATTCATGAAAAATGTGTATGCATTGTGAACCTGGTACACCATTCCAGTGCTCTAAAATACTTGCATTCTACTGTTGGCTGTACTGTTTTATTGCCCTTGTAATGAGTTTCAAGGCAAGCAACTATTAATTATATTTGATTAGGGCACTGTATGAGTTTCTCAAGACTCTTTTGAGAAGATAATATAATCTTCAGATCTTCCCCTTTCCTCTGAATAAACCATTTTAATTGATTTCATTTAAAAAGTAGAATCTGCATGTATAACAGAAACTATGTAATATGTTTTCTGATTACTGGTTGGTGACAGTGTTTGTCTTGCAGGCTTTGTTGTCATAACTGCCCAATTTCTCCCTCATGTCGATCCCTTTAAAATCCTTTTTTCACACTCAGTTCTTCTGTTCCTGCTGTTTTTGTCCTTACAGACAGTAATTATCTCACCATTACCTCCAACTCATGTGTCCTTTTTCCCCCCAATTTTTCAACACACATGGAAAACGAGTTTTGCCTCTCTCAACTGTTTTGTCATCTGCATAAACAGGCAGGAAGAATAGTCTCAGCTGGGTGCAACACTGCATTCTACCACACTTTTACTCAGTAGTAAAATACAAGACACAAAGAAAATCCTACAAACTTTCACATTGCATTTTCATTTTGGATTTTCTGTGTTTGTTTGTTTGTTTGTTTGTTTGTTTGTTTGTTTGTTTGTTTGTTTGTTTGTATTTGTTTGTTATATCTAGTGCCTCTGTGCACCTGGATGGACAGGAGAATTTTGCCAATTTGCTGAAAATGCATGTTTAATTTACCCAAATAATTGTTCTGATGGAGCGACTTGCATTGATACGAGTCAACTGAGAGAACAACCTTTGTTTCAGTGTTTGTGTCCTCATGATTTTACAGGTAAGGCATATGCAAATCATGTAGAAGTCTGTAGTTTCATTTCCTTTTAAATATTCAAAAATAAGAATGATGGATTAAAATAAAAAAGGGCTAAAGAAGTATTTGGAGACAAATAACAACTCTCTGCATTTTCTGCCTGCTGCCGCAATGCCTATAAAATCTGAATGGAATGTACAGGCTACTTTTGAATCTTCCAATTAAGGTTATAATAAGAATAGTTCTAGAATAAGCCTTAACTTCAATTTATGAGACTAAGTGTATGTCTGCTTATAAAAGTCTTGCATGTGAGCTCTATGTCTGACATCTAATTATAGTTCCTGGGTTCTAATTAATGAGAGAAATAGAGTTCAGGAAGTATGTTAGTTTGTATCAGCCTGCATTTACTCAGATAACTTTACTTAGTTTTTGAGACCTGAATTCCACCTCCTAGTTAAATACCTTAGTGGATCACCAGTGATTTTTGAAATGTAATTTGGTGTGGGATTAACTGATTCATTTTACTTAACTAAATCCTAGTCTTCGAGGTTCTCTGTGTTGTCAGTAAGTCAGTTTTTCAGAGGATTATAACCACTGTGTCAGACAGATATTTGTTAGTCATAGACACAATTTCTTCAGCAGTGTTTCTCTTTCAATTAAATACAAAAGCCTTAAAATGCAGCTTATATTAAACACACTGGTTTTTTAAGTGGCAAAGAAAATATTTTTTTCTCCTTCAGCCTTATCCTTTAAATAGAAAGTCATTGAAGTTGAAGTTTAAAATCCTTCTCTAATATTTGTCTAGAGAGGGAAAGAGAAGATTCAAATGTGATTCACTGCAGATTTAGGTAATACTACAGAAAGAGACATAACCTTATGTACATCAATTTAAAGATAAGTGCCAGAAATATTAAAATAACTTAAAAAAATAATTTGAAATATAGAAACAATGTTTATTACTAAAAGAATGAAAATTAATTTAATCTAAAGAAATTATGGCAATACAAGGAGAAAACAGACTTTAAATCTATTACCACTGTAAAAGAAATAAACCAGAATTTTAACTATCAACCTTTCTTTCCACTTCTCTATTATCCTCTTTAGGGATTTATGTTTTTCAATCTATACTTTATTTTTTTTAAATTGGTGTGACACCTAAAATTATGCATTTGTTAATAAAAGCAATATTTCACTACAATACTTTAAGGCTTTTGAGGAAATTTAAGGCTTTTAATGTATGATATGATCATGAAACAAAAGTTTAACAGGTTACAATAAATGACAATAAGTATATGCAGTTAATAGAATTAAACCTTGACAAACACTGAGTCATGACTGAACTCAAGCAGAAACATTTTTGTTGAGGGATACCTTGCTACGAGGCCAAAACTTTTTTGTGGATTGTCATTGTAAGGGGATCTACATATTGCAATAAGTATTTTTTATTTTACTTTTCTGTTTTTACTGAAGGAGCCAGTTACTCCAGTCTTGATCCATTAAAAATTTTATTTATACCTATTTACCGCTTCATTTATGTATTTGGAAAGTGAAACATAGTAGCAATTTTCATACATCTACTTGACTCTGAATTAAATAGTTTCTACAACCAAAAAAGCTATTGTAGTTTCACATCTATTGGTTCTTAATTGTGTTTTTAAGTTATAAAAACTACAGCTGCAACTTTTACATTAACATTCAAATCATGTTTGGAAGAGATGTCTTAGAGAATACAAAATATTATATGATGAAACATTCTCAGCTGTGAAAAGCAGTACTTTGATTTAAAAACTAATAAATCCACTTTAATTCGGTTCCATAATCTCTTACACAACCCTGTGGAAACTTAACATATACAAATAAAATTTTAAACTATAGATTTTATTTCTGTTTATATGTAAAACATTTTGGGTCATTTAGTCAGAAAAAATGTCCCCATGTTAAATTTAAATGCTCAGAGAATAAAGGCTTATAATATATAGCTATTTTTGTTGAATCGGTGTCATTATTCTTGTGTTTTCAATTTCCTTCTACAGTTAGTTTCTTATTTTCATTGTCATTTTTCTCTTCTCTGAAAGTGGATAAAAGCCTGTTGAATCTACAACAGTGCTTGTAAGTAATATGTCTTATGACATTGAAAGGATCCATATCAGCAATTTCTCAGGTCCTGTACAGTAGACCAATTGTCCTTGAATAGGCTTCCTCTAATTTATTGCTATCTTTCCTTGTGTGTAGAGCAATCATATTGGCAGGAATTGATTTGGCATGTTATACACTTCATTCTCACTTCACAGAAAAGTCCTTTAATTAAAATAATCTTACTACTGCTAAAATGAATTGAATCTCAAGAAAACTCACGAACCAGAGTTAAAATACTGCTTCAACTGCATACTTTTTCCTTATCTTAAAACTTTTTAAATACTCATTAAGATTGTCCATAGATTTATCCACAATTTACTTTTGCTCTTTCATTGTTTTATTGAGAGAGATCTTCTAATTTCTACAGGTTCATGCAAAATGTATGTAAACATACTTTGATGGAGATTGCTCGATTGAATTGCATAGGATGTGAAACAGTACTCTGTAGAAGGTATCTCTGCTGCCAGAAGAACTAGTATCCCAAAGAATGAGATATGGGATATAAAAGTTCCTATAACTTTCACAGTCTAGTTAAAGTAACATTTATACTAGTAAACAAAGAATTTCCATGACCTAATTTTAATCCTTGTCTCTGGTCAAATTCCTATTTTTAAATTCTTTTGTTCTCAAGGGTACGGTGGTGACATATTTCCCCAGTGAGACGTTGGAAAGAATCAGAAGCACAAAAGAAAGAAAACGAGATAAAGAAAAATCATTAGGTCAAGCAAAAGCTGTTCACATAGGTGAAGCAAAATAAGGAATTCATTCACTACATGGTGCTAGCAGGCAAGAATTCAACTATTTTTAGAATATTTGGGGAAGGTCTCTGTTTCATGTCAAAGTACAGTGGCAATCTCATATGTCTCAAAACTCAAATATATAGAAAGAGTAGTACTTTTCTTTTCCCCACACAGCTCTAATCTCTATATTAAATATGAGCAAGTAAAGGAATTTTTGAAGCACCATGGAAAGTCCCTATATCACAGAAGTATGCTGGAATTACACAGCAGTATCTGTCTCAGCAACAGATGCTGCCATTTCAAGCTTTGTTCATTGTAATTTATATGTTATTGCCATTGTCACCTCTGAAAGAGAAATGGTTAGGGCATAGAGACCTCAAATATCAATGACCATGTAGTGAAATAACAGAATAAAAGAAGTCACCTGTTAAGCAGTGCTACAGGAATTCACTTGGACTACTTATATTCACAGGTGAATAAAAAGGGAACAGCTTGTTGCTTTTCAGAAGGCTCAATTTTTTATTAAAGAAAAACTTCCAGAGATAACTGACAGAAAGCAGTAACAACTGGAGTACTTCTCATTCTAATCCTCTTAAGCAGATGCCCAGAAACCTTATCTGCTTTTTATAATGCTGTTTAGGAGACGGGTCCATATAGCATTAGTTAGGAAAATGGTTTTAGCTAGTATGTTCCTTTAACTTTGCTCCCAATGCAGACCTCTCCCAATTCCAGTAAAAGTCAAAGGAAAAACATGAATTATGCTGGCCCTATAAGTAAGAACGATAGTACGTACTGAATTAGAAGGGACTCGCAAAGATGACCATGCCCAAGCCCTGTCTCTGCACAGGACCACTCCAAAAATCACACCACGTGCCTGAGAACATTTTACAAACACTTCTTGAGTGCTGTCAGGCCTGGCACTGTGACCAGTTCCCTGGGGATCCTCTTCCTGTGCCCAGTCACCCATTGGGGGAAGAACATTCTCCTGATATTCAGCCTAAACCTTCCTCAACTCAGTTTCAAGTCATTTGCTTGAGTCATGCCACTGGTCATCATGGAGAAGGGATTGGTATCTGTCCATTCTCTTCCCCTCGTGAGGATGCTGAAAATCACACTGAGGTCTCCCCTCAGTCTCTTCTGAACAGACCAAGTGGTCTCAGATGCTCTTCATATGGTTTCCCTTCTAGGCCCTTTCACGTCTTTGTGTCCCTTCTTTGGATGCTCTCCAATAGCTTTATATCCACCTCATATTGTGGTGCCCAAAACTGCACCCAGGACTCAAGGTGATGCCTCACCAGAAGATGTGTTGTAAGGACACTGATCCTTACTAAGACCCCTCACCTAAGATGATAGCAAGATGAATTGCATGAAAACACAACAGCTTCAGTCCATCCTGGGCATTCAACTGTACTAATTATAGTGAAAGGTTAGAGAAGCAAACAACAAAAAAATAAAAAAGGACACATTATCCATGCTGGCATAACATTTAATTTGAAGCAGATAAACTCCTGAACAATAACTGAAGGCTAGGGCTAATGCCTGATGTTGTAGCATACTTGTAGTTGCTCCAAGCAGATTGTGATCTACAGTAGTTCAAGTCAGCAATTTTTTCTCAGATCTTGATTTCCACACAAAATACTAAGGCTATTAAAACTTTTATGCTGGAAATTCTTCTATTATTTTGGCATGCAGCAATTGCATGAAAAGTCAAAACACTATAAAAACATTATAGTAATATGTAATATCAGTATTTAAGTTCTACCTGCTTTTAAAATGGAACAAAATGCTCCCAGTGCAAGGGGCTATTTATGAATATGTTCATAATTCCTAATAGTTTCGTTTCTGGTTTAATTTGCTGTGCACAATATATTTTGTCCATTTGAATAAGCAGGAATTTTGATTGAATTTTTGTTCATTAAGAATAGTTATGGCTAAAGATGCTGTTGTTTTTTAAGAAACATGGCTGTATCAGGTCTGAATTTCTAAGCATATAATTAGGAAAGTTCTCAACTGGAAGACATGTTTTAAAATACACCCTTAAACTTGGCATACAGAATCCTTCAGATAGCTACATCTGCTCACAAACTCCAAAAATTACTTTTACTCACCTTTATCAACCATGTATTTTTTAAGAAAAGTACAAGCTACTTGACTTTGCGGGACTACGTGTCCAGAACTCAAGCTGAAGAGGCATTTTACATCATTAACTGAATATTTGTAAAGCAGCAAAGTTTCAGGGACACAGTGGAAGAGTTTCCTGTTCACAATAAATTCTTGTGAAAGTCTGAGCTCTAGTCCACAACTCAAGGCTGCCATTTTATTCTCCTGCTTCCCACTTCCTACCAACCTACCATGACTCACTTTGTTAAGGCATACAACTCAAAGATTTACCTGTCAGGCAGTTAAAACTGTGCTAATTTCCTTTAGTTTGTCTGACTCTTTTGGATTTACAGCTATTGATGTCTATCCTTTTCTTTTTTGCTCATTCAGAGTAAAACTTTGAAGATCTTTTTTCCTCTGTGGATAGTTTGTAAGTCTCTTATTGAGAACATTGCTGCATTATTCATTCTCATTCTCAAATATATAAATCTGCTGTTAGTGACAAGGGAAAATGTAGTTTTCTCTAAACATTCAGAGACGTAGGTGGATAGGTAGTAAATATTCAAATAACTATATATTACCCTGAGAAAACCATCACATCATCAATAGGAAACATGAGGAATGAAGGCCTTTTATGCAAAATCAGTCGAAAAGTCTTCTGAAGAAGCTGAAGTGCTCAAAAATGTTGTCTATAATAACCACAGAGACATTATTTTCTGCTTCTCAGCTGAAGCTCTGCTTACTCAGTCAAGTGCACCATTTCAGATCTTAGCCAAGGTAGAAAAATTGTCAAGTCACCTATCACACTAATGGGTTTAAAACATGATGAGGTGTGTAGTGTAGATATAATTATAGCATGTTGAGAAATATATAATAGATTGGAAAGATGAATAACACTACAGTGTAGATCTAGTGACTATGTTCATTACAAAGTTGATATTTGTAGCTCTGTTTTAGCTCTTTTAAAAACCTCAGTTTTACATCCTTTAATTTTGAATATCAAATTTCTTCTTTAAAGTATGGATAATCAAGCTTGTCACATATTTCTTCCTTTTTCTCAGACACAATGTACAACATCATTATCTGGCATAGCCTACTGTATCTCCACTGAAGCTGGAATAATATTAACATATGAGCTAAATAATCTAGACTTTCTTATGCTTTATTTCAACCTTTGTGCTCAGTAGTGGTTCCTTCTATTAAAAAAAACCAAACAAACCCAAATGCATTCTGTTGAAATATAATATAAAATACCACTTTGTTAATGATGTCTCTTATTAATGTATATTTTTCTTATTACATAAGCAGACTTCCTAGGCACTTTAAGACCTATCTCTTTTTCGGTTTTGTTTATTTGGGTTTTTTAACCTGAATCGCATCAGAAACATTCAGCAACAACTTTTATACTTTGGCCCTCACTCTGTGACTTTCTGAATAGCTCAAGTTTACTTTTTCTGCAACATACTTGCCTCCATTTCACTCATACTTGCACACATCTCACTTTATACATATGTTCCTTCAAAATATTTTGACTTCTTTAGATTTGTTTTTATTATACCTTTGTCCTCAGCATTTGCCACCAATTTAGTACAAACTCTGTATAGGAGGTTTAATTTACATTTCAAATCAGAACATTTCAGATAAGAACATTAAATATTGAATTTACATCAGAGTGCTGCATCTACTCCTATAGCCCTCACTACAGGAAGGACATGGAGTGAGTACAGAGGACTGGAACAATTCTCCCATGAGGAAAAGCTAAGAGGGTTGGAGTTATTCAGCTTGGAGAAGATTCTCTAAACACCTTATTGAGACATTTCAGTACTCCAGCTTACAAAAAATATGAAGAGGAACTTTTTAAAAAGGTCTGTAGCAATAAGAAAAAGGATAATGGCTTTAAATTGGAGGACAATAAATTTGCACTACATATAAGAAGAAATTTTTCAGAATGAGAGTTGTGAAACACTGAACAATGTTGCCCAGTGATGTGATAGATGCCCCATCTCTGGAAGCATTCAAGGACAAGTTGGACTGGATGCTGAGTTAAAGATGTCCCTGTTCACTGCAGGAGGCTTTGACTAAATGATCTTTAAAGGTCTCTTCCAATCCAATCTATCTATTCTATTATCCTACAATCAATCTTTGTGTCACCCAACCAAATTGTGACTGCTGCCTCAGTGCACTGACATTTACCTTTACTCCAGGCTCATAAACCATTGGCTTATTCTCCAGAATCTAAATAATTAGACTCAAATTGCCAAGGAATATTTTCTAAAACTTAAAAAAGCCCCATCTTCTCTCTGGAACCCAAGTGTGATGTTCAAGTGTCTTCCAGAGAGCAGAGGAACCTGCAAATATGGTGCTTTTTTATCCAGGCTAGGTAGGATGCTCCTTCTGGAATCTGTCTTCTCAGTGAGTGTTGCTGTGATTGATTGTGATTGATTGTTCATCAATATTTCATATTTCACCTATGATGAGTGAAAAGGATCAAGCTTGATAAAATTTCTGTGTTCCAAGTATGAAAATTGTTTTGCATATTCTAGTATCCTTTTGTGGTTTTTATATGAACCAGATTTTTTAATGAGATATATAAATGGCAATTTGACCAAAAACAAAACAAAGAAACAAACAACACCTTCACAAGAGGATAAAAGACTGTGAAAGAGAGGTCTGCAAAAGACTGACAAGAAATGAATCTTTATGTCTAGATTCCCAGCTAAATCCTGAATGCAGCTAAGAGAAAGGACAGATAATCTATTAAATGGTCGAAAGTCTAATTGTATGTTCCAGAATAATGAGTTCATTTAAGAGTCAAGGTTATTAAAATACATCTCAAACAAATTTAAAGACATTCTATAACAAGTAACTTGGTTAAAGACTGTGCTCAAACAACACTTGCAGAGGAACTTTTTGAAAGGACTGTTCCTAAGTGCCCTTAAATGACAAGTTGCTTTCTAAACCAAGAGATGGTAAAATTTCAGCTGCATGTTTAACATCTCAGAATATCTGACTGTCTGTAATTCATGCAGTAGTAGACAACTGCACTAAGTCATAAGCTGACTGTGGTCAATGGACACTTTTTTGATCTTTTCAAAAAGCTTTAAATTCAGCTCCATGTAAATAAACTATGATAGCCAGTAAATTTTGAGAATAAGCATAAAAATATTCACTTGAACTGGAAAATGTTCCTATTATAGTTTGTATCCCCTTAGTCTATGAACCTGGGACAGCACTAAATGAACCTAGGTGCTTCACTTTGGCTGTTTTACCTATTGGGACATTTATGTCTTTATGTTGAAAAGGGTATGTTGCTTTCCCAAAAAAGGAAACAGTTTTCAGAACATTGGCTCATGATGTGGTGTAAATGTGCCTAATCACTTACACCTAATCAAAATCTAGTCAGACTTAGTGCATTATGAGTTGCAGTCTTGGAATTATTATCTCCAACCCCAGTAAGTTCTTGTTTTTCATGAGCTAATGGAAACTATCCCCTTTATATGTTAATTAGAAAAGCTGTTTCATTAGAAAATTATTATCATATTGTTCTTGGGTTTACCTTATTCAATTTCTTTCTCTCAGAAGAATAAATCTTCTTCACAGGGATTTGTGAAGCATCATCCTCAAATGGAGATACGAAGGAATTTTGGAAGTAAAATAATTGAAAAATTATAATCAAACCTGCAATTTTTCAACAAAATAAATACTTTTAGATTATTTTTCAAATACTACTGTAGATAAATATGTTCCTTCTCATTCCAGCTGCCATTTCAGATGGCCGTATCAGTTTTATTTTTTTTTCTCATTAAATACAGGGATTTGGTAGTGAAAATCAATGAATGAGCTATTTTTGTATGATGTACTTTAGAAATATAAAATTTAATAATTTAGTCTAAACAAGTTGTCTAGATTTCATCTATAGTTGGTGAACATTTTCCAGTTCCAAGTTTCCTAACTCACCTATAACAAAAATGCTTCAAATGAGAATGAGAACAATAATATGATCCTTTGCTTAATGTTTAGGTGTTGATAAAATATTTTTATCAATATGCAATTATATTTTGTTCTAACAAGACTGAAAAATCACATATATTAATCTTAAATAAATCCTCATTTGAATATTTATTCTAACTAGTTTATAAAAGAGTTTTTTCTAAAGTCAAAAACAAGTCATTTAAGCTTGATGGTTCAACTGTCAGGTAGAATTTTGAACACCTGCATGTGTGAATGTCAGATCACGTCTTTATTTCTGCTATTTTAAAAATTCTTTTCTCATTCACTGAAATTACTTATAAAACCACAAAGATTTATCACTATACCTAGACTTGTCTAGGAATACATTTATTGCACAGTTCTACACACTTTGAAGGAAAATAAGACAATATTCAAAATCCATGGAAACCCATCTCTGAACTTCTAGTGGTTGCCATGAATATTACTGCAAGTAGATTTAATGTATTTGAAAACAAATAAGTAAATGTCAAGTTCTAGGAAGTAGAATAAAACATTTAATTTTTAGGTGCTTACAATGTTTTTACCAGACTTGTCACTCTGTGATCTCTTTAGAATACATGGAAAGAACTGAGAATTTTAGAGGGCCCCACTCAAATGACCTTTTTTAGACTGAGATCAGGATGAGACAAATCATACAGAAGTGAAATTTTTCATGACCTAAAATGCATTAGGATGGATGTAAAAGTCAACATTTCAGAGTGAACCTTAGCTGCCCATGCTCTGCCAAAGAGAATATTTTTTAAAGTTCCTACTGGCTTCTTGGCTTGAACAGTTGTAAAGAAATGGTTCTGTGATTATTTCAGTGCGCACACATGTGTACATATGCAACAAATCTAACTGAGTTACAACTACATTCAAAGTCAGGGAACAAAAAAAAAACACACAAAAAAAGTCTTGAGTTGTAGCTTTATAAAATTACTTTAGAGAAAAGACATTTAAAAATAATTATTATACAATCCAGTACTTGTGCACTGAAGAGAAGCGTTAGGTCATGTATTCTTTTTGTTTGATAAACTTGTTACTACATGAAATAGCAAATTAAAAATGTTTACTGTAGACCATCTTTATACACTCTTTATTAGCACACTAGTCGTTACATAGTTTGTAAAAGGAAAAAGAAAAAGATAATATTCAATTGAGAGTGAAAGTACAAAAATAAATTAGAGCAGAATACAAAAATAGACTAAAGCAGATCACATAAAACTAAGAATATCTCTAGAAATTGTAAGTGCAACCAAAGTCCAAAGAAATCCAAGCTCTATTTTTTAGGTTAAAATGTTTGGGTCAATTAAAAATGAACCACACTGAATTGCTGACTTTACTACACTTTGCAATATAGAATGCAACTAGGAGTTATATTCTTTCCAAGAATCCTTGGGAAGTTAATTTGATAAAGTCAGACTTAATGGTACATGAGCCTCTAGACAATTCTGTAATGTTGAAAATATTTGTTATGTGCAGGATAGAAGCACATCATATATGCATGTAAAGCCAAAAATGTATTGATAATGCAACTGAAATACTAAAATTAAAATCATTATCAAGACAATTATAATTGCTTCAGAAAATGAATGACAATGCAGTTTTAATACAATTTTTAGTTTCTGTCCCTTTTGATGGTCCCTGTTCCCTCTTCCTCCAGCTCTTAAGGTCAATAGTTTCATAGTGCTTCTGTTGGGAGCAGTGTTGCAGAATCTAAATCCATCACTGGAAGGAATGTGACATTCGTACTGGTTGTTTCTTCTTCTTCTCCAGGATCCACTTAGGGTCATTTCTATTTGTCCACCTACACATTTTTTTCATTGGAACACAGTTCTGGTTTGGATCTTAATTTACATTTTATGGTGGGTCTAAATTATACTAAATAAACATTTTTTCAGTTTTTTGTTAGCCTTAAGATCAGTTTTGTCCAGCTAAAGGTCTTTGTTCTCTAACTGGGCACTGGTGAGCTGCCTGTCATTATGGGGTCTCCCATCTCTGGTCACTGCAGTGTTCCTCATATCACATCCTGGGTCTCTACTTCTCAAGGTCTCTTGTTATGGTACCAGCCCTGTGTTTGTATACAGCATCACATTAGACTACTAAATACAATCGTACTTGCAACATGTACTTGCTCCTATCTATTTAAATCTATAGCTATTCCATGTAAAGATAAACAAAGGCAAGGCAAATCAGAAGAAAAAAAAATTATTGTCACAATTAGGCCTAAAACATCACAGCAGGAAAGTCTGATGACCCTCAATTTTTGCAAATTCTTCAATGCAGAGCTTATGGTCCACTGCAGTCAATGTTGTTCTGCAGGTTTATGGGGAAAAAAACCCCTCAGTTTACTTTTAGAATTTGTATTGAATTTGCCAACTTTCCTTCTTCTTTTTCCAAAGCCCATTTCAAAGCTTCCTCACTCTATTGATGTTTCAGCAATATCACGTTTTTGTCTTATTTTAGAATTCTCAGGTGGGCTTTACCTAGATTGGGTTATTTGTTGTTATTTATTTAAATAAACTAGTACGCTTATTATAAGGTATAGAAACAAATACACTAATTTATCTGTTTCTTAGCTGGCTGGTACCAACCCCAGAGCTGTGTATTTGTTTTAGCTCATCGTGAATTCTAAGCCAGCAAACACACAGATGAGAAGAAAGGTATATTCTTTCAGGTTTAGTGTGTTAATGCAATTAAATGTCTCATCCCACGATACTCAGAAAGTGAAAGTTGGAAGTTGCATAGAAGGAACATAGAGTAATTTCTTGTGTATATATGGATGGAGCTAGAAAAGTTAAAGCTAAACTGGAAATTAAAAGAGCAAGAATCTGGAAGGACAAGAAAGTTTTTGGAAGTAAAAGAAAATTAAAGAAAATAATTAAATTATTTAACTTTTAAGAAAACATCCTTAGATAAAAAATGTATGTCATTTACAAAAATAAACAGTGCAACCACAATCTTTAATAGAATTTTATTCCCTCTTCCTAATGATGCAAAATTTATTTATTTTTCCCTTTGTTCCTTGAGCCTGCTGAACTTACTCCTGATAGAAGAATAACATGCTTAATTGTGCACAAAAAACTTGTTTGAGTTCTCTAAGCTTCTCAATTACTCAGCCCTTACTCACTATGAAGTGATAATTAGGCATTAAAAGCTAAGTGGATTACTGTGGAGATCTCTCCTGATATCCATTTATCACTTAATCAGACTTTAATACCATAAATTATGCATTTCTCAGCAGTATCCAGATTCCAATAAATTTTATAACAGTTTGGAGTTACTAGGTTTTCTTGACCTCATTGTGGCAGGGAAAAGTCATAAAGTTTGCTTAAAGGATATAGCCACTATAAGAATTTCAGATTTATAGCAAAATAATTCTTAAAGCCTGTTGGGTTGCACTAATATTTATTCATAAGGGTTTCTTGGACAAGACAATTCCATCTTCATGAATAAACATGAAAAAAAATGATCCAAAATACATATTGAGTTGAAGTTCTTTTTTCCCAGCCTTTTTTTTTTTTTTTTGCTCCTGATTTTGCCTTCCAAACCTCATTAAGAAAAACAAAACAAAATAAACCCCACATCTCCTAGGAGATTGCAGCTTCCTCAGCACAGTCAGTTGCTTTTGGAGTGAAAATATCAATTTATGTGTTAGCATGCCTTTTTGCTGGCCACTAATACAAGAAATGTGGCTTTCTAAAAGTATTAATCATGATGAAATCTCCCCAGAAATGCAGATAGTTTGGATTACCAATAGAGTCAATATGAACAGAGCAAATGAGTCATGTAAATGTAAGGTCAGGCTGCCCATGGTTTCCCATATAATACCACATATTATAATAAAAATAAATAGAAGCAAGTATCTAATTTCCTATTTTCCTATGTTCTCTATAATTACATATTATTTGAAAATGTTTTTAACCCAGTAAGTTTTATAAATTAGAGTAAAATATAATCTTGGCTGTTAGAATGTTGATAGGAGTTGTCAGTGGGTGATTTTTCACTGAGGACTGAAAGGACAGAATAAATATTAAAAATCCTTAAAAGCATGCCAGTCAATCTCTCTGTGAAAACAAGACACTGCACTTGTGGTTTAGCACCTGCTGGCCCAAAATAGAGGCTTTTGGGCAAAAAAATCACACCATATTCCTGCTTACATTTACTGAAGTCCATAAGAAGCGGTCTTTAGGTCTTAATTTTGCCCTTCATTCCAGCATAGTAAAAGTGAATGAAAATACTGAAGGACAGACATAGTCATTTTCTTACCAAATTTTATCCCATTAATTTGTGTTTTTCTAATGTCTCTAGCTATAGATCAAAAGGACAGATGACTAAAAATTTTAAAACTATTTCATTATTTGAAGTAAATTTATTTCCTTTTTTTTTTATATTAGGAATTCCAAATAAAATATTAACTTCTGGCTCAAAATTTTATGGGACGTATTGTCTGTTTTAAGAAATTATCCACCTTTTTTGTATATTCACACAGACTCCAGTTGCAGCTCATCAGAAGGCTAACAAGAGAGATTTTACTAACAAAATGAAACACCTTATAAAGGCACCTAGCTACGTAAAAAGTGATTTGTGAATAGGAACACCACCTTCTCTATTACCATTGGCTAAGTAAGAGAATCAATGCATTGTGTCATGAAAGCAGGGATGAAAAACACCGACTGCTGTTTTGAGGAAGAATATTGTTTGAAGAGTTTGCCTACAAGATTTCTCTTGGGAAAGTGAGAAGCTTTCCCTTGTGAAGAAAAGATCCTGACAGGCCTTTAGCTATGAAGTTTCAGAGACACAGAGTTGTCAGGCTCACATTCCTCCCAAATATTTTTCTCCTGTACAGTTCTTTTATGATTTCTGCTTAGGCCATAAAGTAACGCTGATTACAAACAAACTGGTAAAAACTGTGGTAAAAACATTAGTAATTTACACTTTCTGTATTTTCTGAAGTTTTCCTCTTCAAAATATTTCAAAATTCCTGTGTCATTTTTTAGTTTTCTCAGTAGCAAAGACCTTTTTGCCTTTTCTCTATTCTTTATCTTTTCTAAATTTGGAAACTGCTGCTCCTCCTCCCACTTTCCCACCCAAATTCCTGCTGTAAAAATAGTAAATTAAAAAAAAAAAAAAGAAAATCAAAGAAAATGAAAAAAATCACTTCAATATCAAGGGAGAAAAATAAAGAATGTATACACAGAATTCATTAAACTGTTTTAAGTACCAAAAGCAATAGGAACAAAAAGTGAAAGGACTTTGTCAAACCTACTTGTTTTCCAAGACTAATGGTAAACCTGATGGCCTTCCTTATGGATTCATATCACATTGCCAGAGATATATTTCTCTTCAGTACATTTTTTTAGATTTGTCCAGTTGCAAGTTTAATCATTTCTTCCTTCTGGGCTAAAAGCAGTTTTCAGCTAAATGAACAAGTTGTTCAGGGAATCACACTAAAGATTGTCTCAGATAAAAGACCAGCTTTTTCCTAGCCAAAACAGAGCTCTTAAAATACATAATGAAATATGTATATAGGAGATTCAAAAGTCTTGAGTAGATATCAGTATTGACTCATGAAACAGGAAAAAGAAAATATAAAGGCATTACTTCGATTTCAGTTAATTATTTCTAGGGAAACTCCACCCTCTTCAGCCCAGTATCCCCTTCTGGATGCATGCTCAATTGTTTCAAATGCCAAAAAAGTATTTTTGGTTTGACCTGTTTTTTTAAAGCACTGAGATCTACTTTTTAATATGTATAAGTGGAGCAAAAAAGTCTGAAAAAACACACAAGATCTTTAACCAATATTTCAGAGCTCTTATTTAAAGAAAGTTATTCTATCAATATTACTAATATGACTTACAGTGTTTCCTTGAGAATGTGATATTAATTCCTAATCTTTTCAGGACTTTTTTTTCTACCTCAGGAGAATTCTGTGAGGTGCAAATTGACAACTGTCGTTCCAATTCATGTGAAAATGGAGGAACATGCATTGGTTATGAAGATCATTTTAAGTGCACTTGTCCTATAGGTGAGCCATTGGTAATTATTCTATTTTCTAACAAGACAAATAAAATGTCATCCAAATATTTGTTAAGAAAGATCAACATAAAAACAGCAATGTATCTCAACAAGTGCAGTGAATATTTTTATGAAGAAAAGCACTTTTTCTCTTTATTCAGGAAATAAAACTGCCAAATAACTCTAGTAGAGTGGTGTTAACTGCTAACACCCTGAACAGACATAATGTCAATATTCTGAATGAACTGTGATTAAACATTCTCTTTGTGGTGCAGGTTTTGAAGGTGAAAGATGTGAACTCGATATTGATGCCTGCCTGTTCAACAATATAAGCTGTGCCCCAGGAGCACTGTGTATGGATAAATCTCATGGATTTAATTACACGTGTTTATCACCATGTATTGGAAACACAGAGGTAGGATATATTCCCCCCAGCAATTTTTTGGGAAATCAAACAACTTACTCAAATAGCAGTGAGCTGAGGAAGCCTCATTTGGCATGGGATTCCTAAGCATAGTACCCATTCACGGTATATTCTCATGCTAATATTCTTTTTTTCCTGCATAACATATGCATGTTAAAGTGTGTGACCTGACTAGTGTGGTCATTGTCATGCAAACCATGTAATGTCTAAGTTGTGCCTTTCTTGTTCTTTATAAGTTTAGTCACTGATGTCTCCTTCTGTCCTCTACTTCAGCTGCTATATCATGACACTGGAAGAACTTTAGGCAAAATCTCTTTGGTGTGTTTGATATGTTTAAAAGTTACTAGATAGAAGGCTGATGGTACAGCAATGCACAGAAAGAATGACAAAAATTTAATTTTCATTACAAACAAAAATAAAAACTATATTCAACAACAAAAAGGCAAGACTAATTGCACTTCAATGGGAGATGAAAATGCAGTTATAGAAAAAAATCTAAATTCACCTTGCAAATTACTCTTCAATGCTCATAGCATTTGGAAATGAATACTATTTTTGCAATTCCAAAGTTTTCTAAAAGAAATGTACTTGTATCCTTCTCATAGTCCTTTATGACTTTTTAAATTAAATTTGGGCAGGATTCATTCATATTACAGTGGACTATGAGATTTTGGTATCTGTTAAACTAAAATACTGTTGCACTTTTTTATTATAATGGTTGTTTTAAAAGTTCTGTACATAATGTTATATAGCCTTACAAACAACTACACAAATATGATAATGAATGCTTTACAGGCTTGAACAATTATTTTATTGAAATATATGCACCATAAAAATATACTATACATATTAGACAACGTATTTGCAAAGAATAATCAATATTTATGTCACCTTGAAGTCCACTGATAAGTCACACTTATCAGTGAATATGAAATACAGCACTGAAAAGCTCACTGGTTCAAAGGTTTATAGTGAAATTGTTCAGCATCTGGTAAATTTTAACATTTTTATGATTTGAAGTGTCACACTGAGTGCAAATATATTGTACATGGCATAGTATCATAATAGTGCAATCATCATTATGGATAGATAGTATGGGAAGTGATGGTGTGCCAAGGATGCTGATGGGAGCTAGTAAAACATTTTACAGTAAAAAATCCCTTAAAATCCCTCAGACATATTTAATTTATTCAAACATTTCATAGACTATCATAAATGTCATAAGGGAAAAAGTAATTTTATATCTATATATATATACGTATCAATATACAGTCATTGTATAAGATTCTTGGTTTTGGCATTTAAATAATTAGTAGATTTTATAATGGGAAAAGGAATAGAAAATAAAATTATGGATTTATATAGTTGAGTTTTACCTGTTTTCTTAGCTTACAGATCATTAAAATGATATCACTTCCTTACCAGAGAAAAGGCTCTATTCAAACAAATATTTTAGTGCATTTCTGAAATAGTATAAGCAACATTTGAAATTAAAAACTAGTATTAGTCACTAAATTTCATTATTCAGTATTTAATTCTTAATTTTTTTTTTTACTACAAAATAACTATATATTTTTGCATCCTTTTATTTATCTTATATTCTCAGTGGTATCTCAGTAATGCTAAATTGCCTGATCTCTGTATTCAATAAAATAGATTGAAAAGAATGCTATTATTTGTAATATTTTTATAGTGAACAAAAAATAGATGTAATTAATTTGGGCTCTTTTCTCTCTGTATAAATATATAATGATGGATATTAATGCATTAGGGTTTGTTTTTTTCATTCTCAGTCCAACAATTAATACACTAGAATTGTTGTAAATTTTCTTTATTTTTCCAAACAAATATTTAAAAAAAACGAAGTGAACATGTTAAGACAGGGGATATCTTCCTTTAAACGTCAAAATATAATCTTAACTTTGTAATTAGGATAATGTCTGTTTGCTCTGGACCAAGAATTATGAAAAAAAAAAACCCTTGAAATAAATTCAAAATATTGTCATCATGAAATTAGTGACTTCCAACAGGACCAAATTCAGCCAGTTTGTGTTAGAGTACCTTTTCTTTTGTAATGTACTCAGGTAGACAAAAAAAGGAATAAAGAAAATATCTCTTTTTTCCATTTGAATATTCAATGTATGCTACAAATTTTAATACTTTTATTAACAGGAGCCCATGGAGAATTGATAAGATTACTCAGAATAATAAATATTTGTTAGGCCTAAGTAACAGAATCACAGAACAGTAAAACAGATTGGAAGGGATCTCATAAGACCATCTAGTCAAATCTTTCATGCAAAAGCAAGCCTTGTTTAGTTTATAAATCACATTTTGAAAACCTTCAGTGATGAAGGTACCTCAACCCTGAATAGTTTGCATGCCTTGAAAGTCCACCTGTGACCCAACCAAAACTGAGGAGGCATTCTAAGATGATGGCATTCTAAGCCACTCACTTCAAGAAAGATATTGAGGTGTTGGAGGGTGTCCAGAAAAGGGCAATGGAGCTGGTGAAGGGTCAGGAAAATAAGTCTTATGAGGGGCAGCTGAGGAGGTGGATATGTTTAGGTTGGAGAAAAAGAGTCTCAGAGAAGCCCTCCTCACTCCACAACTACACTAAAGGAGGCTGTAGCCAGTTGGGGATCGGCCTCCTCTCACAGGCAATCAGTGACAGGACAAGAGGACATGGCCTCGAGCTGTGCCAGGGGAGGTTAAGGCTGGATATCAGGAAGAAATTCTTCACAGAAAGGGCTGTCAAGCTTTGGAAAAGACTGCCCAGGGAGGTGGTGGAGCGGCCATCCCTGGAGATGTTCAAGAAAGAACTGGATGTGACACTTAATGTTATGCTTTAGCTGACGTGGTGGTGTTTGATCAAGAGTTGGACTCAATAATCTTGAAGGTCTTTTCCAGCCTTATTTCTATGATTCTATGTATGATTATTTTTAGTGGCTACAGCTACATCTTACTTAAGTATTTTATTGCTTCTCTTAAAACACTTCTTTTTCAAAATTCTGTCAGCAAAAAATATCGTTTTGTTTAGCTCTTACTATGAAAAATTTGAAAGCGTAAACTATGGGAAAACTGCAAGAGGTTGACCAATGGTTACTGTTTTTTAAAAGGAAGCATAGGAATTAAAAAGTACTTTTCAATTATTTTTCATTCTCTTTTCAGTTTTAAGATGTTAACAGACACCCTTAGCAGACATCAACTTTGTCTAAAATAATTTCTGTACAAGTTAGGAACTAAACCACATCTGAAAGTTCCTCTCACTGTCTATCTACACCTTTATAATATTGAAGTTTACTGAACTCTACTCACATATTTTACTTGAAAGTCTTCTCTTTTTATGAGCCAAGATCCCATATTGCACTTGCAGTCAAGACCATAGTTCCAACCTTTACAATGGAGATATCGATATGCTTAATATATAGTGTTTAGAGGAGCTGCCACTTCCATGTTTGTTCAGGTCCTTACATGATGTGTAACTTTACAAAGTTTCCTCATCTGTAAAAGTAATGAAATTTCTTTTTTCAATATTTTTAAGGCAAACATTTTATCTACTTGCTTAGTGTACCACCAGTTTAGGAAAGAATGTAAGGCAGATGAAATAAAATTGCATTTCTGGAAAAAGTTGAATACTCAAGTACAATTGACTTTGCAGTAATAAAACCTGAAGACCATAGTAAAATTACATGCTCAGGGGAAAATACACATATGTGTGTATTTTTTTATTTATGAAAAATGTAGTTTCATTCAAACTGCAGAGAATTGTATGAAATGTAAGATGAAAGGGGGTTGGAAATAATGACTGCCATCTTATCTCAAGCATTTGACAACACATGATACTTAGAGAAGAGACAGATATATAGTAGGGTTATATCCCTCAATTCCTGCAAAGGAAAGATATGGGACTAATTATATCTTCTAGATGAAATAAAATCTCCTGGTTGATTTTGGAAGAAAGCGGTTCTTACATTTTCTCACGACTACATAAAAAGGCAGATTTGTGTTAAAGTACTTGCTGTAGACAGAAGTACAATGGTCAGATGAGAATAGACCTGTTTATGGTCTGTTGAAATATAAGATTTATGTTTTGATACATTCCATAGCTTTCATTTGAATTTAAATCTTTAGATTACACTAACATCTTAAAGGGTAGCACCTTTCTTCACAGTATAAAGCATCAAAATGACATAAGAATAAATTAAACATAATATTGTGGCAACATTGAAATATTTGTCTGAATTGCCTAAGGTTTTCTGGATGGTTTTCTTGAGCATAAGCTTACTTGACCTATTTGAGATTTGAGAAAATAGCAAGAATCAGGACAAAATCAATAAAACACATATAAATACAAAAGTAAGAAAACACATAAAAATAATAAAAAAGAAAATAAGAATTCCCATACCATACACATAGAAGGGGTTTTTTTTGCATTTATGTTGAGCTGTGTTTTTCTTCAAGATGTTATATTGAATAAGTATCCCCAGGTAAGTATAAAATTAAGTACAGGGAGCATGACAAAAATCTCTTCATTTTAAGGTCAATTAAAAACTTAATCAAAGACGAATGAATATTAGGATATTTCTGCCAAGAACTGTTATTATTACAAATCTTAATGACATTATAAAGAGATTCAGACTCAATCAAACTGAAGTACTAGTGCATTAACTCATCTTCTAGACACCATTTTCTTTAAAAACCAGTTGATTAGAAGGAGGGGTCTTAATTGCTTTGAAATGAATATCCAGTTATCTGTCTCCATACTGGCAGAATTTTCATGGAAATGAAAATGGAACTTAAAAGTAAAATGAGGAAAGGAACATTAATTCAGACTTATAACTTTCTGTAATTTTTGAAGAATACAGGAAATATTGATTTAGTAAGTAATACTAGCAATAAAAAAATAAAAAAAAAAGGGAAAAAAGCTGTTCCTATCTAAATTTACCAGTCTTTCAATACCTTCAAATTGAAAATAAGGAGCTTCTGATTTTCCTACAGCACAGATGCAATTTATAAACATATAAAAGATTCAAGGATAGATTGAATCAGCATTATAATTAAAAAGAAAAAAAAAGTCTTTTCCTGATAGCCACATATTAAGCTAAATTATACAGCATAGAGACAGTTGCTCTACTCTTTCAATGGAAAAATAACAGTTTAGTTCACTATTTTCCCTCCTAAAACAAGTGCCTTTTAAGGGCAGTTGTAAAAATGGTACTTCTAATTTAAAACATAAATGCCTTTTACCAACTAAACAATAAATTGATATATGGATTTAATAATAGTATTTTAGGTTCTTGTAGATGTATTTTTTTAATATTACAACATTAAAAGATTAAATAACTATATTTATTACCAGTGGTTTATTCTGTTTAACTCTTGGGGAAAAAATCCAACATGTAAAGAAAAAACTATGTATGTGGTGAATTGACCCAGGCTAGATGCCAGGTGCCCATCAAAGCCACTCAATCAGAACCCTCTGCAACTGGATGGGAGAGAAAATTGATTATGAGTTGAGATAAGGGCAAGGAGAGATCACTTAATGATTACTATCACAGGCAAGACAGATTTCACTTAGGGATATTGGTTGAAATTATTATGAAAATAATCAGAGCAGGATAATTAGAAGCAAAATAAATCTTAAAAGCACCTTCCCCATTTCTGTTCCTCTTTCCCGGGTTTAATTTTATTCCAAATTTTCTACCTCTTCTTTCCTACAGTTCAGGTATATGAGGAATGGGAGTTCTGGTCAGTTCATCAAGTGCCAGTTCTGCCACTGCTTCCTCCTCTGGGAGAGGAGTCCTTCCCCTGCCCCTGCTCCATAGTAGGTTTCTTCCCATGGGAGACAATCGTCCACAGACCTTTCCAGTGTGAGCCCTTCACAAGGGCCACAGCTCTTCCTGATCTGTTGCAGTGTGTGTCTCTTCCACAGGATGCAGCCCTTCAAGAATTGTCTGCTCCAGCACGAGTCTCCCATGATTTCACAGCCTCTCAGGCATCCCCCTGCTCCAGTGTGGGACCCTCCTCGGGCTGCAGGTGGATCTCTGCACCCCCATGGCCTCCCTGGGCTGCAGGGGCACAGCTGCCTCACCATGGGCTGCACCACGGGCTGCAGGGGAATCTCAGCTCTGGCACCTGCAGCACCTCCTGTCCCTCCTGCACTGACCTTGGTGTCTGCAGAGCTGTTCCTCCCACATTTTCTCTCTCCTCATCTCTGGCTGCAATTGCTCCTGTGAAATAAGCTTTTTCCTCCTAAACTCGATTACCCCACGGCTCTACCACTGTCACTGATGGGCTTGACCTTGGCCAGCAGTGTGTCCATCCTGGAGCTGGCTAGCATTTGCCAGGCCTGAGAAATGCTTCTGGCAGCTTCTCAGAGAAATCACCTCTACAACAAACCAACCCCCCCT
>VZTB01002122.1:144239-184398 GCA_013397245.1 Thryothorus ludovicianus
CAGAAAAATCCCCTACACAACACACCCCCCCCCCGCCCCCACTACCAGAACCTGACCATGCAAACTCAACACAGTGTATTTGTAATTCTCATCTTCAGATATGTGCAAATGGAGGTAGTTGTTTCCATGATGAAGAAAATCAGAGATCTCACTGTGTCTGTGCTCTTGGATGGACTGGAAACACATGCCTTGAGAATATTAATGACTGTGAGATAAACCAGTGCCAACATGGAGCCACATGTGAAGATGGAATTAATAAATACAGGTACTAACATGTTGTTTTCCGTACAAGTTTTCATAAAGTGTTGTACATCATATGAAGATATTTTGACTTCCAGAAAGAATTAAAAAAGGGTGTTATTAATGCAGTAATATAATTTTCATATCAAAAAATGCCATGGAATACAAATTTTCAATAAGGATATGCATTCAGTAAAACTGTGTAGTCTGAAGTGTTGCAGGAAGGAATCACAAATATTCCTCTGTGCTGGTCAAAGAAGTCAAACCAACGATGCAGAATCTCACATAAATAAATAATCTATTTTATTAAATGGTTAACACTTTTTGAGCTTGGACTCTGCCATAGAGTGTCTTATTAAAATTTGAATGATAATTTATTATCATTTCAGTTATTGAAAAAAACATAAAGTATGTGTTCTTCTTAGTGAGCTGTAACATTCTGTAGATATTTAAAAATGAGATTTTATAAAATATGGTGAAAAAATAAATGGGAAAGGTTTTCTTCAATGAACAGAGTTCAGCTGTTCTTATCAGACTTGAATTATTTATTTTTCCTCTACAAAACCCAGAATAAATAAAACTTCTCCATAATATCTATAAATGTATTTTGAAAGACATTATTCTATACTGTGTCATGCCCTACTTACAAACATCATAATTAGCACACTTTAGTATTTCTACTTAGAAAAGATTGCAATAGAGCACAACATAAAAATAGAAGCAATTAAAGATTTCTTCAACATCACATATTTTTAAAGTATCTTCTGTAAAAATAAATGAAATCACCAAATATGCACACAAATGGAGAAAAGTGATTGATTCTCAGTATACCAGAGTTAAAGGAGTTTTTGTCAAAGTATCCTTACAAAGTAAATATTCTTCTTTTCCACCTTACAATCAACTCTTCTATCAAATTACTGGACCATATTTTGGCACTTTATTTCACTTTAAATGTGTGGCTTTCCTTTCTTTATCAGGAAAATAATTCTGATAGAAGTACAAAGCCTTGTTTACGTTACAAAATCCACTAGCATTTACTGAGAAATTAGTTGTTCTGAAGATATCTGGTAATAAAGAACTTTTGATTTTAATTTGATAATCTAGACTCAGTTTACTGACAGAAAACACTTGATTCTTACTTTTTCAGTCTTTGAAAGACAAATTAAATTGACAGATCAGTCTGTTTATCTAAGGAACAGGAAAACATGCCATTAAGATCTGAATCTCAGATGGTGGGTTTTGTTAGCAGAGAACTTGACCCCAGAAGAACACAACTGGTTATTTTGTGAAGATAAAGTGTAGCATGTTTGCTGTAAAATACCTGCTCTGTTGAAAAAGTGTGATTGTTTCTCAATGACAGTGAGGCATTTTTTAAAATAACTAAACAACGCCTGCTTTAAAAATAATGGTTTCCCAAGTTGTTGTTGGCAAGTCAAACAAAAATAATATCCTCTTTCCAATACACAGTTAAAAACAAAAGAATACAAGAGAAAATGCTGAATGTAAGTGCACCCACCTTTTCTAAAGACTCGTAATTGCATTTCTGTCCTAAAATGGGTATAATTTTTTATAAAGGTATTTACCAAGAGCTATATTTTATGCAAAGTAGTTTCAGGAAGACAAAAGAAAACTGTCAGCAGAATATAAGGAGAATCAAATGTATAAGTGCCATTAAGAGCCTTATAGAGGCCCATTTTTAAAACCATTACAGCCATTCAAAACCTCTCTGATAGGGAGCAGAAGATAAAGACATGCCAAAATGTTATACATATTAGATTTTAATTACATAAAATTATTATAAAACTCTAGACCTTTCTCCTAATTATGAAATCTTAAATTTTAAATTATTAGATTTTGGTCATAATGTATTTTTCTAGTGGTTGCTCGATATAGTAATGCTAATACAAGGAAATAATAGAAAATTGATGCAAGAGCATCCCCCTCTTTTAAGATCTCCTGTTTTGCAAGCCATCTTTTTTTTTCCAGATGGGAAATAAGCTGTCAACTGAATGAAATATTTCTAAATTTTTGTCTCCTTACCATGGCATGTTCTTTTTCTCCTCCCATTTTGAAATTACTGTTCCAGACTGTAGTGTCACATAGAGGTATATTTATATACATGCAGAGAATTTCCTTGGAGTTCAGATTGGGGAATTGCTCTAAGTGAAGGAGGGGGAGTTTTAAACTTTTATATAATGTAATTCTTAGCAAGGCTGCATACTAAGAGCCTCCTAATTACAGTAAGAAGTCTTAAGAGTTTTACTCCTTTGGTTTAGTGAGCATTTTCTTACAACTAAAGTGGCCCAAATCAGAGTGACACAAAACCCGTAATTAATTCAAATTAATTGTTGAGCTGCCAGCTGAGTCTGTGCTGTTTGTGATATCATGAAGTAAGTCAATCAGCATGTATTTAAAATGATAACTTCAAAGAATTACTGCTCTTGCCACTGGATTGATAGTGTAGCTGTCAGTATGAATCTGGCAGATACCGTGCAATAGACTAATTGCACCCACATGCCAAAAGAATCTCTTAACCTTACATATACTTGAGAGAAAAAATGACAAATAAGATTCATTGCCTCAGTAAATAGACAATGTTTCTACATAAAAAAGAAAATAATAAAAAAATTCCCTTCCAAAGAACCTGTATTGTTTGATATTGTTTGATTATGTTATGCATAGAAGAGAATTTATTTAATATTGCTCAATGAGAAGCATATAATGAATAATGAAAATGAAAGAGATCTTCAAGGAGTGCAATCTCCTGTTTTAAAATCCAAAGTAACAAATTTCTCTGTTTTCTTCACCCTTGTAAATTTTTTCTTATCAATATTACATTTTGGACATCCAATATCCTAAATGAAATAAGACAATAGCAGTAGATGCTTTACTATTGTCTATTCAGTGGAAAGGAAAAAAGAGTGAAAAGACACAATTTAAAATGCAGTGTAGTTACCATTACCTATCCTGTTTCACATTTCTTCAGTCCAGTATGTTCAGATGAAGTCTTACAGTTATCATAAGCCCAGGAAAGCCCAGCAAAAAGGACTGAGAACTGTTAGATTACCACTTGTGAAGAAGCTGTATTGCAGGATATACTACTGTTTAAAAGGTCATGATGAACTAATATATTTTTAAAATGTGCTTTAGTGAAGAGGTATAGCTCTGATGTGTGCATTTCATTCATTTTTATTCAGGAAAATATTAAACAATTAGGTTTCATGTATGGTAAAACTTGAATTGACAACACATTCTCCAGTATTCAGAAACAAATTTCAGTGCATACAATTAAATAATTAATTATTCTCAGTACGAAAGTGTGAAGTGACATATTGTAGAGTAAAATGCTTTAGAATATGAAACACTTCTTGCATGATGCCAGCACAACTGTGAAAAGTAAACAAAATGTAGATAATTTCTGAGTATCACAAAATTTAAGTTTTCTATTACTTTATTCATCCTTGACTTTTTCTATATTCTTCCAGATGGATAATTTGAGCTGTGCGATTAGATTATTTTTTATATCTAATTTTCTTTTTACAAGTTTATTCATCCTATACTATATATGCTACTTGACTGCAGGACCTGGTTGACAGTGTTGTATAAAGTTAGTACTGTTATATACATGGTTTTCTGCAGCAATAATAGGCTTCTTCCACTAGAGAAAGAGGAAAAATACTCTTCCTCACTTTTCTACAATCCCAGAAGATAGGTGAATATATGTCACAATTTCTTAGGAAATATCTCTGCAATAAGTTATACAACAGCTTTTCTGCACAGAGTAGAGCTGCATATAAAAAGTCAAAGTGAAACTAAATAACCTTTCCAACCACCTATATGTGTACAGTTCACATTTCAATGGCAAAAAGGGATCATTAATACTGAATAATTGCAACTAATATGCTTGAACTAATAATAATAAAAAACATATATATATAGACTATATATATATAAACATATATTTATGTATAAATAAGAATGAATATTAAAAAAACAAAGTAGAAGGATTCTGAAAATTTTCTGATAATACCATGCTTTAGTGCTCTTGTTTCTTTATGCCTCTTGTATCAATATAGAAAATATCTAGGTCATCTCCTAGCACAGGTTAACATAGACACATCTTCAGTGTGGTCTTTGGCTTTTTCCAGTAATTTTGAAGATTCATTTGATGTACATGGTTAATTACTCAATAACAGAAGTCACACTACATCTTTAGTGCAGATGACAGCTTGACAGCTACTCTGCCTGGACTGACCAGCAGCAATGGACTTACCCTCACATCTGCTGTTTGAGACCCTCAGCGATAAAATGTGGGTAGCAAAACATTGCATCTATGTCATAACCATTCCAATTTAAGCAACACATTTCTTTTAGACTAAATTCCATACTTGTCTTTGCATCTCCACTTTGCATTTATTTAGCCAAGCATGTCAAATTACCCTGCAACATTAACTATGCTTAGGCTCTGGAGTAGTAACATACAATCTGCACGATATATGTGGGAGCACAGTAATCCTCAAATGACTTGTGTTTGCTACTCACTACTAAAATCCATGGTTGTAGCAAAAGCATTGAGGTGTTTGTTTTCTCTCTTAGTATCTTGTACCCTCAAAATCTTGCTGTGGATGAAAGAGGACATATGTGTGTGAAGCTAAGTATTGTTAAATTTAACACAAAACTTTTTCATATGCTGTTCTCTGGTGTAATGCTTCTGCTTTCACCGTTCCCCTATTTTGTAAGGCTGATATTTTAGTCTTCCTTAAGAAAGAGGCTGGGGAGGTGTCATTAGCTTTTCCTGGTCTCTGCTGGGGGATCTCACACACACCTCAGATGGGCCATCACAGAGCTGAAGCTGGAGCAGGAGAGGCTGCAGTTACTGACTCCAGCTCAGGGAGTGACACCCAGACAGACCATGGAGAGGCTGAGCCAGTGCACAGCCAGGTCATCCCTCTGATAAGGGCAAAATACAAATTCCCTGAGCTAGAAATATGCTTACAAATGGAAATTCTGGTATTGTATATCTCTGTATACAATTTTTTTTTAAAATTTATTTAGTGTGGAGAAACATTTACGCTTTGAACCAATAAGACTGAAAATCAATCCAGGCCTCAAAGCTTTTGATATCATACTCAGTATTTTAGTATCGCTGAAGATAATAAAAAAAAATTAATTACAAGAAAAATACAGTAATAATAATAATAGTAATAATAGTAATTGTAATAATAATAGTACAGCACTTCATTACGCTGTTGTAGGAGGTGACTCATACAAAATTAAAAAACATTCAGGTATAATTTCACCAGGAAAAACAAAGTGCATTTCATTCTTAATTGTTTTTGATTTCTTCAGACACCAAAGCATTGAAAAATAAGATATTCATGACATCATAGTTTGTAGTATGGAATTAGAAGTATGAAACCAAAAGTAGAAGATTCCACATCAGTCTGTTTCTGTGTAGCTCTTCTGTGGTCTCTGAAGATAAGCTATGCAATTATTAATAGGCAGGAAATGACAGAAAATTCTTCATCCTCCCATTCTTGTTAAGGAGAGCTCTAAGTTAAATTTTCCATTCAATGCTAATGATAATAGCCACATTTCCAAAGAATGATTGAATAGTTACATTTTTACAGAGCACACACTAATTGTTACTGTAAAAAACAATTAAGGAAATAAAGTGATTGACTGCACCAGAAAGATTAATATGACTGATTGTTTACCATATTATTGTAAGTAGATTCAGAAAATGTGCAACAAAAGGTAACTAAAAGCACACCTGCTTTTAATGTTTACACATAATGAAATTTTATGCAATAAAAATTTATATTTAGCTATAAATGTAATTGTCTAACACCACCTGCAGCCAAGCTCAATGCAGACACTCACCCACTCCTGTACCAGATGGATGGGGAAGAGAACTGCAAGGGTAATAGAAAAGTCATGGGTTGAGATAAAGACAGCTTAATAGGAAATGCAAAAGCCATGCACACAAGCAAAGCAAAACAAGGAATGAATTTACTGCTTCCCATGGGCAGGCAGGTGTTCAGCCATCTCTAGGAGAGCAGGGACCCATCACACATAGAAGACAAATACCACTTTTTCCTGTTTACCTCCACTTTATGCACTGAGCATGATGTCATGATATGGAATATCCCTTTGGTCAGTTTGGGTCACCTGTCCTGGCTGTGTCTCCTCCCATCCTCCTGTGCAGTCCCAACTTCCTCACCAGTGGAAACAGCAGAGTGAAAAACAGAAAAGGCCTTGACTCTGTGTAAGCCCTGCTCAGGAATAACAAAGATATCTCTATATTATCAATCTTGTCTCTAGCATGAATCCAAAACAGTGGATTAAAACTAAAAGAGTATGAGTACTAGCCACTGTGAAGAAGATTAACTCTACCCAATCCAAAACCAACACCGTAAAGTAACTGTGTAATATTTTTTTTCTGTACTCCATTCCTTTAAAAGTAAGAAACAGAATCAGCTGAAGCTCTCAAGAGAAGGCAAAAATTTCTAGTTTGCTAAGAAGTGACTGAGGCTGGAAAAGACAATACAATAGATATATATATACATGAGTCTTTACTGCAAAAGCAATGGATCTGTAGAGCAAAAGTGGTGGTGATGAAGAGCTCATAAGCACACTAAGTGAGATATGGTGGGCTTACTTCAAGCAAGCTCTGTTTTGGGCCATGGACTAAAAGCCCATTAGCAGTTGGTGTCCATTAGCTGTACTCCAAGGCACACAGCTCTTGATTTAGTTTCCATATGTCTACCACAAAAAAATGCAGGCACAGCAAGGAAGGACAGAAGCAAAAAGCCACATGAGCTTTCATTTCTGTTAAAAATTATGGGAAAAATACTCTTTGTGCCAGATGGATCAGTAGAGAAAATTACTATAATCAAGGCTTCCTTAACTTGTTAGTCCTTTCCACCTTGTGGATAGCATCCCTGTGGGTCAAGAATATGTATTATTGTAAAGTTACCTCCTGTGTAAGTCAACCTATGGACATGATAAGGAGAGGATCAGTCAAGGAATATATTGCCAGGTATAAGGGAATTTACAGTTTTATGAGATGTGGGTCAGCTATAAGATAATTCAGATTTGTTTTCATTCACACAGCAAAGGAAAACAAAAAGGTAGAAAGGGTAACATGGAAAAGTCATCTCCAGCTATATACAATTGAGACGTCTGTCTGAATTTTTGAAAAAATACTTGGAACAATTTCTATAAAATATACTGAATAATATCTATAGAATTTTATAGATTCCTTTTTTTTTGGTTAGACAGAAATTATAACTTTTGTTGCTAATGATAAAACACTTTTATACTGATTTTATATCCAAGCAAATGATAGTATTGTTTCTTCCTGGAGATATTGTAGCATGTAAGCATTTTTTTCAGAAAAAGAAAATTTAAAATGCATAATACTCATAAAAGTTTTTCCTTTTAATATTTTAATTTGAAGTTTAATATAATATAGCTCCTAGTTTTTCCTATTTAAATAGCTAAGATTTTAATTTAATTATTGCTAGCATTGATTGTGAAATTGAGTTACTTAGTGACTAATTAAAGGTAAAGAAAATTTAAAAAAATATGTGATTCATTTGTGCATAATTCAAAGGGAGAGTATTGTTAACACCATCAGTGGTTATTGACCTATATATTCCAGAGTAGTGATTTAGTTGGATTTTTTCCCCTTCTCCTCTCCTCTCATTTCAATAACAGGTGCATATGTCCCCTTGGTTACACTGGCACTTTTTGTGAACATGATATAGACAACTGCATTGGAAACCAGTGCTCTCAATATGGATTCTGCCAGGACCACTTGCATAACTACAGCTGCTACTGTGTACCTGGATATGAAGGACCCTTCTGTGAAGTTGAAATTAATGAATGCTCAAGTTCACCTTGCAAAAATGGAGCTACTTGTTTGGATTTGAGTGGCTACTTTTCTTGTCATTGTACTGCTGGGTTCAAAGGTAGGTTTTATTCTTTTGAAGTGCCTTGTATTACAGATGTGGTTGTTCCTCTCTATGTAAGCAATGTTTATGTGACAGTTTAATTATAATTCTAGATAAATATAAATATGCATACATTTCTAATTGTATGATTCACAGGAGTTTTAACTTAATTAGCATTGAAATTCTAAGACTGTGCCTCCTAAGAGGGACAGAGCTGTTCCCCAGCTGACCTTCCCTTTACTAAATGTATAATTCTGAGTATTAGCTTTGATTCTTAAAAAAAAAAAAAAGATGAAGTTCCAAAACACAATTTTAATTGCATTATTTTAATTTTACAATTATGCAGTCTTACATGTTATGGCTTCAGTCATACATAGGCTGATAAGAACAAATACTTTAGTAACGAACAGGAAAATGTAAGCTTGAGGAAGAATGAGATCAGCAGTATCGTCTGTCCACATGTATAGAATATAATCAACTATATTTAAGTGAGTTGTTCAGACTACCCTTCTATACACTGGGGGGAGATAAGGCATCTGTCTGTCCTAGGCATCTTTTCTAGGAAGAGATGGGCTGTAAATTTCTGCATTGCATTAGGTAAATCCTACACCACCTGACACTGTGACTTCTTTTTGTACTAATTTCTGGTTTGTGTGAATGTTCTGGTTTCAGAAGCAAAACCATGAGACACCCCAAGTCAGAAATACAATTTTTTAGAAAAAGGGAAAATAAAACAAAAGGGAAACAAAATACATGCAATAAAGAAAAACCACTGACAGAGTCAGTATACAACCTGACACCCTGCTGGCAGCAGTCTACTTGAAATGGTGGCTGCAGTCCTCCTGGAGAAAATCAGTTGTGGCCCTGTCGAAATAGTGGTCCTGGAGAAAAGATGCAGCCCTCCGCTGAAGGTCCAGTGGTGATGGATGGGCCTGTTCTTCCTCTGGGAGTCCAGTGGAAAAGGCTGACTTGGTGCTCCAAGTCTCAGGTTTTTATCCAGGTACAGGGGCTCGGTTCCCCTCCCTGGCTGGAGCATTTCCCAATGGGATGATGGAAGTTTATCAGTGGACTCAATGGCCCATTAGCAGAAGACTGATCCCTAGAGGGAGGATGGGTGGTGGAAGAGATAAGGAAACTGCTCTTGATGGTTTCTTATCAGCTGTCTTATCAACAGAAGATAACATCACTAACCCCCATCCCAGTTCTAAGGATGGTAATAGAATAACACACCCATGATTATATTTTACATTGCAACCCATGACAGTGAATAATAATAATATTCAGACCACATGTGGGAGACAGAAAATAATTTTGAATACAGTAATACCAAAGTGTTGCATTTAGTCTACACCAAGAATAAGCAATTAATGCTCCAAATGCTTCTCTATTGACAATCTGTGGTATCACTAAGAAAGGCAAAAATTAATAGCATAGTATGCACAGTGTCATTTGTACTAACTAAACATTAACTTACAGCTTCTTCTACTGAGCTGCTGAGGGCTTTTACTCCAGTCTAGAGAGTGTTTGTAATACTAGATTTTTAAGTACCGTTGAACCACTGAAATACTAAGTAATTATAATTTCACTGCTATTTTTTCATTATGCATTCTGGCTAGCTACACATACTTTTAACATTTAAGCACTAACATTCTTAATTTCAAATATGTTTATATTCATTTGCATATTTCATTTACATATATTCATTTACACGTTTATGTATGTGATACACACTTGCAGATTTATTGTCCTCAAATTTAGTTGATTGGTCATTTGCTTACACATCTAATGATAGATGTTACTTCCTGTTCTTGCTCATTTATTGATAGCAGAACAGTATGTCTGAATAGAAGTGAAGAAAACAGTACTTGGCTCACCTGTGCAAAATCTAACACAATGTATTTTCATCTTGCTGCTTAAACTTCAAGTCTTATTTTGTACTTTGCTGGACTTCATGGGGAACTTCAACCACCTCGATATCTTCTACAGGGATAATACTGTGGAGTAGATCTACTTGGAAGAGTCCCTGGGATAAAACTGTCAAGGGAAGGGTCTAAGAAAATCTATCACAACTACTTTAAACTGACTCAAGGTGTTCCTGCTTGGACAGGGGAGTTGGACAAAATGACCTTTAGAGGTCACTTTCAATCTCAACCACACTGTGACTGTTACTGTGAGGACTTTCTTATATAAATGATATAATTGTATATTATTGGAAAGCACCTTTAAAAAGTCTTTATTTTATCACACAATTATCAAATTATTACTTTTATTTATCAAACATTATATAATGGCATTTCCATAGAAATATATGTAAAGAAAAAAGAATTATCATATTACCCATTGGCTGTAAGTCATTACCACATGTACTGAATATATTTTCTCATTTTTCAGAGTACAAACCACAAACAATTAATAAAAGGTTGTTTTAACTTATACAAATGTTATCACTACATTAGAAATTACATTTTCATAGTCTCTGAGGATTTATGATCCTGGGATATCTTCCAGTACAAAACAGATTTTAAGTTCAGTCATAACTGCATCTTATGAATCAGTGATTTGTATCTCTGTGTACAACAAAAATGCCCACATTTGTTTTTATCTCATTTTTGTGTGTTTGTTACGGTGTTTCTTTGTAATTTAGCTTTCTAACAAATCCAGATGTACTTCATTTTTTTTTCATAAATAGTAAATTCACTTTCAGATGAAATATATAGATGAAATATATAATAGTAAATTCACTTTCAGATTAAATACATAGCTTTTTAACAAATCCAGATGTACTCCATTTTTTTTTCATAAATAGTAAATTCGCTTTCAGATTAAATACACCCTCCAGCGTATAAGACAACATCACATATGTCAAATTGGAAGTTTGCAGTATGATTTGATTTTAAAAAATAAATTAATAACTTTTTAAACTTTTTAAACTTTTGGTTGTATAGTGACCCTCTATATCGCCATCTTCTGGTTCAGTCTTTCTGAACTTCCAGCATAATGCTTCAGAATATTTCCCAGTTCACATTCAGATTAATTCCTAGTCTATCCTTTCTCTCATATCTTTGTGTTAACTCTATCTCAGTACATCAATGTTCAGAATCAAATGGTTCTAGTTTTCATGATGACTGGTATGTCTAAATAAATAGCACTCTGTTTAAAGGAAGCCCTTCCTAGAATTATTTGGGAAAAATCCTATATTTGTCTAAACATGTCCTTCATTAAAACTCTGTTCTGTTTAGATGCCCACAAAAACGTGAAGGCAGTTACTTATCTAAGCAGATAGGCAATATTGCTTTACTGGTTTCTCTTGAGGATGTGTATCTATATAACATTGATTGTAGAGTTAAGATTTGGGAAATCTCTTCATTCTGAATATGTATTGTACCTAACAAAGCAAAATATGGTTTGTCATTGTTTCACCTGTGTGTAATTAATAACAGTATTAAAGCTCATCGTTAATGTAGATGTCACAGTGACTTTTTGAGTTTGACATTCATATATTCTATATGTCATGCTCTTCAGTATTCTCCTTTTTGCCCAAAAAGAGAAAAATAGCACATGGACTTTTTGAAATAATTTCATAACTTTAAATTTCTGGACTTTGTTTTTTGCTTCTTTATTCCACAAATACACAAAAGAAGTCCATATGATATCTTCAGTCAGAGGAAATATTAAGTGTTTGTATTTTCAGTACATTATTAAATAGTTTTACATTTGTTGGATGTTTTTAAATAGTTTCCCCCTTCTGTAATAGGTGTGAATTGTATATCCTTCATGTTCTTGAGAAAAACAAATCTTGAAGGAAAGTACTTGGAGTTATGCAATCCTTTTTGACACAAGTAAGTTTAAGAAGACTTAATCCCTTATGGAAATCAAGTCTAGAACAGCTGATGGACAGCCTAACACATGAAGGTTGAACCTATTTACAGGGAGCAGCAAGATCAAGGCTGCTCCATGAGAGGTATCACAAACTGGAATCCAAGTTTAACCTCAACACTGAGCCAACTTGAATCCAAGTTTAACTTGGAAACCACAACATCTAGAGAGTTCTGCAGCATCTAAAGAGGGAAGTCAGACCCAGAGTGTGGCAACAGGGTCCCTGACAAGCCCTAGACAGCACAAGCAATGGGACCAGATCCAGGGTCCAGCTAAAGAAGCAAGTTAGAAGCAACAGGAGATAGAGACAAATCTGTAATGTACATGCAAGTGATCCATCCAAAAAGAAAATAAGAACTCTTATAAAATCACCCTTGAGACAGGGAGGGAGGCAGGATTGGAAACCACAACATCTAGAGAATAGTTCAGGCCAGATCAGAGTGCTCACAGCTGAATGCATTGACAATGGGCACGGTGTGTAGGAAGGATCTCTGTGGGTCTGCTTCAGTCAATTTGGCTATATTAGTGCTCTCAGGGCTCTGATAGCTGCTTTATAGGAATTGCATGAAGGAGGATCATCTGGAAAAATGAAATTATTCGTTTTGCTGACAAAGGAAGGAAATCAGGTTCATTTTTTGTCCACACCCGCTCTGCTTTTGAAATATCTGCTTCCATTTCTGTTCATACTCTTCCTATCTTGATAGGACTAGGCCATCCCAGGAGCACAGCTCATGTCTGCTCCCACATTTTTGCCACACATCAAGGCTGAGCTGAGTTTGCAGGTCATTGGGTTTTCAGGGGCTCTGGGCTGGCCTTTTCTGCTGGGAAGTTGGATTATTGCTGGCACATTGTGACAGAGCAGCCTGTAAGATGTACAAAGCAATCCCATAGACATAGATGAGCTGGGCTCTGGGCAGTTTACATTTGGAGTGTCACTGATTTTCTCTGAGTTAAAACTCTCTCATGGAAGCTAACAGATTGGAGTGGTTTGACACATCATATAAATAGTTTTCAATCTATAATAGGCATTCACAGAAAGGATTACTCTATATGAAGTAAATAAAAATTAGATTTGTTTCAGATTTTAAACTACTACAATATCTTGCACAGAAAAGACCTCGAAGAAAATTAAAAAATGACCAAGTGTGTAAAAAAACGAAGATGAGAAAAAAAATGTCTGTCAATTTCACCAAAGCCTCACCTGGACTGTCTGTCTTTCTTTTTCATAACTGCATTTTCTGCAAAGTCAGCAGAAGCATTACTCAGCTTGATGCATCTCTTATCTAACAGAATAGCTTACGTTGCTGAGCAAGCAACAAAATTGCACAATTCGTTATCAGGTACATGAGTGGAATGCTTTGCAATTATACACATTTTATAAAATGGTGGACAGTAAGACAGGGATGTTGTGAAGACAATTCTCATATACACTGCTAATATTTTGACTGCTTCTTGAACTTTATAAAACCCTTGTGGTTTGCTTTTTTCTTTTTATTTTTAATAGTATTTCATTACATTTATATTAAGCAGAATTTTAAATTATTTGCTTTTCATCTGATCTTGAACTAGAAAGATTAATTTTATGTTATGAATATCTCCTCAACTGAGGGGTTTTACTCCAAAAAATAATCTTACACATCTTTCTTAATTGTTGTCATTCTGTGTGCATTTACATTATCAAATTTTATACTTCATTTTGCCTATAAAATAAAAGCTGCCATAAACAGTATTTAAAAGAAACTTTGTATTTTGATCTTGTTGCATGGTATTTGGGATTCAGACAGAAATGTTATAGTGGTAGTGGCACTTAATAAGAGACACTTTAAATATAATGTATATTACATTGAGAATATAAGCTTTTAAATTATTTCAGTTTTATTCTAATTTCTGAATTAATTTCAGACATTTATTCTAATGTCTGAATATTATACTTGAGAACAGTTTGAAATTAAACTTATTTCAATATCAAAGAACCCCTCAGTTTTGTGGATATTGTACAAAATCTAGGAATAGTTTTATAAGTTCAGATAAAGTACAAAGTTAATGTTTTTAAGTCAAGCATAAAAAAGAGATTCAAATTTTGAAAGGTACAAACTTTCAATCTAGTGATCTCACAGAGTTTTACTTCTGAAGGCAAGAAATATTCAAGGAGACTTCATCCATTAGACTTATGAAGCTTAATTTTTTTGTTGTCTTTCATCTGTGGCTCACCTGAGAAGTTCAGAGTCCCTCCATTTGCTATAATACTAGGAGTATTTTAAAAAGAGTAAGTGACATCAGTAACACTGGAGGAGGACAGAATATCATTGCTAATTTTTTTGCATTCACCTTCTCAGGTCCTTACATTCTTCTCAACACCTTTGTGTTCCTGCACAATAATGTCTAGTGTATCAACAATGTGCTGGTAGAAAATGTTGCTGCTAAACGTCAGACAATGCAATTTTCAAAAGTGACAGACTTTCCTGTAATTGTCTGTTATATATTTGAGAACACTGCAATTTTATACAGCATAAAATATTCTATAGCATTAATAGAAGTAGAGTTGGCTCATGGTAATTTTTAACATTCATTTTGAACTTCAGAATTGGTGATATGATGCCTTTAAAGTGTATAGGAACTCAGACCTCAAGCTATGATTTATTAAATAGCCAATTAAATATTATGTTTTACTAGTAATTATGTTTGGATATGTTGTATTAATTTTGACTTTAAAAGCATAAACAAAAAAAAATATATTAACATACTTTGATGTTAGAAGTAATTTGTAGGCAATTAACAATTTTTATCTGACTTTCAAAGTAGGTTCTCATCATACATTTCAAATGTGTAGTTGAGAGGAGCTGCATATTGAAAACAAAAAAGGCTTCTCTGTATCTGTCCAGCTTTATTCATGTCTCAAATACTCAGAAAATATGGTCTCACAGTAGCTTCACAAATTCTTTGATTCTCTGAAACATTTTTAAAATACTGCCCACATATTACCTTATTACTCTGAGAACATGAATTCCTAAATTCCCTCTTGCATGTTATCTTGGATATCATCAGTATATGAGGATGATCTCATTCTATTATTTCCCTTGAAACTGCGTTTGCTTTAACCTTTAACAATTCGAGGGAGGTGAAAGAATCTGTTTCAAGTTTTTCCAGTACATGTTTCAGCTTGCCTATGGCTTGTGGCCAGATAATTTACTTCTTCAGGAAACTCTGTGCTATTTGTGCTACTCTCCACCTGCCTATCCAGAGGAAGAGAGCAGATGCCAATGCATTTTATTTATCTCACTCAAAAGAGACCCACCATAATCAGGGATCTGAAATGGAAAGTGTAAGAAATGCAAAATACCAGAATTAGATCAACAAGGTTGTATATAGTGCCATTACCTTATCAGCACTTCAAAGAAAATTCTTTAAAAAGTTGAAGAACTTAGAAATTAATTTATATGTTGGCCAGTCCTTGCTGTAATGCTCACTGGTGCCATGGCATATGTTAGACAGCACTCAGCAGCTGCTCTTAGCAGAAAGCTTTTTAGTTTACTGAGTTACCTGAACTCTCCCTGGATTATGCTTTTTCTACCCCTTTTCATCCATATATCTTCAAATCTTATGGAAAATGCAGACAATGTTTAGAGGCAGGAAAAAACGCAATAGGAGCCCTTCTGTCATCTTATGTGTGGAAGAGAATCTTGGTGCTCCGTTTCTCCAATGAAGACCTTTTGTATCTAGCAGATACAGGTTTGAGAGCCACGAGTCTTGGTCCATATGATTCTGTGAGAGGGTGTGTAAGTGTGCTGCAGAGAAGAGACCAAATTATTTTTACCACACAAAGAATTCAGAGGTATATCAGCATTTGGTTTCTTTTTATCTTCTGCTATAAGATACAAGAAATTCCAGCATGTTTTCCACATTACTGACTTGTTATAACTCCTGAACGGGATTTACCTCAATATTCCTATGGCTGGATGTAGCTGGTTGACCCTGGCTGGACACAGGCACCCACCAAATCCTCTCTATCATTCCCCTTTGCAACTGGACAGGGGAGAGAAGATATAACAAAGGGTTCATGGGTTGAGACAAGAAGAGATCACTCACCAAATACCCTCATAGGCAAAACAGAATAGAATTAGAGATATTAATTGAATTTATTACTAATAAAATCAGAGCAGGATAATGAGAAATAAAATAAGATTTTTAAAATCTTTAAAAATGCCTTTCCCCACCCATCTCTCCTTCCCAGCTCTGCCTGCTCCCTGCCAACAGCACAGGGAGGCAGAGAATGAGGGTTATGATCAGTTAATCATCTGTGGCGTCTCCCACTTCTCAGGAAGAGGAATTCTTTGCCTGCTCCATCATGGAGTCCTTCCAAGAGGAAATTGTTCTCTATTAACTTCTCCAACATGAGTCCCTCCCATGGGAAATAGTTTCCCACAAACCACTTCAGCATGGGTCATTTTTCCATGGCCTGCAGTCCTTCAAGGGTAGGGTGCAGTGTAGTCCCCACAGGGTGACAAAGTCCTATCTGTTCCAATATGGGTTCCACAGCTCTACAGGTCCCTACCAGGAGCCTCTTCCAGCATGGGTATCCTACAGGGTCACAGCCTCCTCTCAGGCATCCCCCTGCTCCAGTGTGGGGTTCCTCCCTGGGCTGCAGGTGGATCTCTGCACCCCCATGGCCTCCCTGGGCTGCAGGGGCACAGCTGCCTCACCATGGGCTGCACCACAAGCTGAGAGGAATCCCAGCTCCTGCTCCTCTTTCTGCACTGACTTTGGTGTCTGCAGGGCTGTTCCACTCACATATTCTCCCTCAGTTGTTCTCTGGCTGCAGTTTCACCTGTGCAAGGACCTAATTTTCTTCTTCTTAAATGTGTTATCATAGAGATATTGACACCATCTCTAATAGGTCCACCCAGCCTTAACCAGCAGCACACCCATCTTGGACTTGAATGGTATTGGCTTTCTTGGACGTGGAGGAAGCTTCTCTCACCTTCTCACAAAAGCCACCCCTGTGCTCCTCCTTCTACCAAAATCTGGCCACACAAATCCAGTGCGCTGGTAATAGCTTTTCCTGTTACATATGAAAGCAATCCCTTTTGTAGATTACAAATCTACATTTTACTTCCTACCTTTGCTCTCAATTATATCCCCTTTTATCTGCATTTTGCTTCATTAAATGTTCTTTAGTGATTTGTTCTTACTTCTCCTTTTTATTACATAGATGAAACGTCCAATATTACAGTACTGACAACTTGCTGAACTGTTCTATTACACATGTCTGTAAATTAGTGTTTGCCTGATTTTCATATGCAATGACACTTCACAATTCTGTTTCAAAGGTGTCAGAGAGCAAAATGAAAAAAAAACATTGACAAAACTGGAAAAAATTGCTTGAGTACTGTAGATTTGGACACTGGGGAAAAAAAAAAAAAGCTTTTATAACCTCAGTTAGGAAAGCTTTTTATTTTCCTAGATGTAATGCTCCCAAACTTTGCCTGTCAAAATGGGCTGCCCTGTAACCAATGAGGCAGAAAAATTCATGACACACAGGTCTATCAGTAGCCTGTGTACACTCTGTGCTGTAGCCAGTGGAGTCACCACGTAGGCTGTGACAATCCTGTAGGCTTTTTTCATTGCAAATATATCGCTATGATTGGAACATGTCAGCATATTTGTCTTTTCTTTAATTCAAATTTTCAGGAGAAACATGTTCTGTTCGCATCAGTGAGTGTCAAGACAGACCCTGTTGGAATGGAGGAACCTGTGAAGAGGACATAAGTGGCTTCAAATGCAATTGCCCCTTTGGTAAGTATTTATACTTTTTAAATAATTGCTATTTTGGCTCAGTATGGGAGTCCCACATTTGTTACTCAAGTGCTATAAAGTCTTGTACAATGCAAGCATTCTGCTTACATTTTGAAATGTGCAGAGCTGGTTATTTAGACTAATAAAGAGCATTTTTTCTCTAATTTGTCATAAGAAATTCTTATAAATTATAGATTACTTAGATAAAAAAAGAATTTGTAGTACTGGAACATATTGGGAAAGAAATATGACAGAACTGAAGATTTTAAATTATTTAGTGTATATTTATATAGCCACCTTACAGCAACACATTCTTTCAAAAAATGTAGAGTTTAGGCAGCAAAATGTTGAAATTTAGCAAACATAAAACCCCCAATCTTTCAAATCCTATTCCACTGGACAAATTACTAATTCCCAAAAGCACTGACTCTAAAGTTTGTATGACCTCAATCTGGTTGCCTGATCTTCGTGGCATCTGAAATGTCTTGAAATATCCAAGGTATTGTATAAAGAATCTGGAAGATATGCTAGAGGATATATGGGACATTCAATATGCACCAGGCCAGGTGGCAAGTGAACTAACAATGCAAAAAGACCAATCAAAATTAGGGAGAAAGATATATGATACTGAAGATTTTGCTTTGCTAATTATATATACGTTCTTTACTTCGTGATTTTATATGATATTTTGTGTCAACTAAGAAAATCTAGAAAAGAGTGGATTAGAAATTCCTAACCTTGGAAATTATTTTGACCAAAGGAGAATGGGGTACCAATTTTACAATTTGCATGTTCATTCTTAAATATGTATGATAAAATACTGATAAATTCTAAAATGGTTTTTGTTTTGACATGTGCATTTATAAACTCGTTGTTACTATGGAAAATAAAGTCAAGAAAACTAATTTTAAACTGTTATGGGCTAAAAAGTACTTATAGGATTATGGTGTTTTAAAGATAAACTGATGATGATCAGCAAAGCCTGGAAATGTCAGAGTACTGCAATACAGATCTTCAATGAACCCTCTCAACCTGAACAACTTATTTTAAGAGAACTTTAATGTATTTAATAACATTAGATCTTTAAATGCCTTAAGGTCAGTATCTTCTGAGTTGGGAACTGAAGACAATACTGAGTTATACCTTCAAAGGTAAAGTGATGCTTTTGAGTTTGTTGCTTCACTGAGACAAATGTAAGCCTGTCAGGTGTTTCACTGAATAAAGGCTATAGCAAAACATTATCACAAACATTATCTCTGTTCTTCTGAGACAGAGATTATCACTACTTTGCTATCATGTGTTTGACTCTTGTTCGTGTTCACCAAAACTTTTATTTACAGTGGGTTTTACACAGAAGCATCCTGCACATCTTTCATTCCACAGATCTAAAAGTAGATATCTTTCATGAAGCAGAATGCATGTCAGTGACAGGAAACAAAATTGTTGAGGCATTGTATCAGTAATCATCTGTGCCTATTTCTTTAAAGAAAAGCCAGACGCTTTGTAAAGGTTTCCTTACCCAATTAATTTTTATTATAATTCCTAGTCTGTGTGTGTGTCATCTGGAACAATGAAGTTTATGTAAAGGACATATACACTAAAAATTATGTTTCATTCTAGTGACTCTAAAAAAATGCTATGTATAGCAGTGTTACATCGTTATCAGTGAAATGATCAAAAAACCTTGAAATGAACCCGGGGTCATCTGTAGAAATGATCAGCTATTTCTGAAAAGAGTTAAGACTTGCTGTATCACAATTTGCAGCTACATTATTACTATAATAGCAAACTGAATTAGAGAAGGAAAAAAATGTGTAGTGATGTGAATACCTAACAATGAGCTAAAAAGAGCAGAATTTTAATCTAAATGTGCTAAACATTCCATTTGTGCCCTTGGCTAAATTAATTAATATCCCAGCTCATATTCTCTAAGTGTAGGTGCAGATAAACAAATGTAACCATCTTGAAAATATATTGCTATGATTAAATAATGTCTGTAAATTGCCTGAAATCACAAGTAGCTACGTTACTGGCTATTTTTGCTGCTAGCTCAGTTCTAGCAAGAGTATCACTTCAAAAGATAGCACAGCTGTTGTGAGTTAATCTTTAAGTGAAAAATGGCAATTTATCTCTCCATATTTTTATTGACAGCCAGTGTCCTACTGGATTTCTGAAAAAAAAAAATAGTTTTGCTTATCAGAGGACCTGTAGTTGCTGGCTTTTTAGCAAGTAAGCAATAGTAAGGAAATAAAAAATAAAAATACTGAATAAATAGCATGTATTCAATAGCAATAGACAAGGGAACACAGAGAATTTGGATATGCCCTAATGATCTAGTTCTTGTAAAGAAAAAAATCGTATGACTAAAAACTGTCTGACTAGATCAATAAAAATTTTACTCGTTAGGTGGGTAGCTGTTTTCATTTTTCTGCTCTGCCTCTGTTGTCTAAAATAGTATCTGCACCTTATTTTAGGTATACAATGGTATCTTCTCAAATTTGACCTTTCAATATCACATATGATATAAACAATGAACATAAAGATCTTTCCTTTATTTTCAGTAGAGGTTCTATTCCTAATTTTATTGAGTTTATTATTTTATGAGCAATAGTAACTGTTTTACTAGATGCATCTTAAGATAACTTTGTTGGGCAAGAAATATGTCAATGTCTCCGCCACGTAAGTGAGCAACACTGTTTTTTACCTTTGACTAAAAATTCAGGGCTAACCACAGTTAGGAGTTACATTCTTTGAAAGGGTAATCACAGTTAGGAGTTGTATACATTAAAATTTATTGAATATTGTTTTTTTCAAATTATGGAATAACAGTATTGTCATTTATTTAATAATGAGAACATAAGCCCTCTTAAAATACAGTTTAGAAGGAAAGGACTAATTTAAGTTTTTCTTTCAGGAACATTAATGTTAAGCTAAAGCTGGTGTGGAAAGGCTCCCAAAGAACTTTCCATTAACAATGGGTGAAGATAGTTTAACTACTGATCTTGATATGGCTTAATAACAAAGAGGTGCTGTATAAGAGTAAACATAGACTAAATCTATATATTTTAAAAAGAAAGAGTTCATTCTTCCCTGAGAACCACAATTGCTTTTTCTTCTTAAAAAATCAGAACTGTATATATTTAAAAAATTTAAAATATATGTATTTAATTGTATGAGCTCATTTTATGGAAATACATTTTATTATTTATTCATTATTTTCAAGTAGTTCAATTTCTTAATATGTGGTCAATTTTAGTACTCAAACTGTTATTTCTATATGACAAATCCCCTTTCAGCAGCTTTAAATATAATCCATTGAAATTCTCTGTAATACAGCTGAGACCTTTCTTAGATACTATTCTGGTAGTCCATCCTGCTGTTGATAAGATATTGTCACTAAATAGGATGAAGTGAGGTCATTTAATCATAAAGATCATTAATTCACATAAATGTATCTCAGCATTGCTGGAAACCTGAAATAACTAGAGTCAAATTTTAAAAGTAAATAACTAGACAAAATCCTTTCCTTGTAAGCAATTTGGGTTGATGTTAGAATTTTTTGGTTGGTTGGTTGGTTCTGCAGTTTTTTGGGGGCGGGTTGTTTGTCGTTGTTTGGTTGGTCTGTTTTTTTTCCTTTTGGTTTTGTTTTTCTAATTTCCCTGTACTATATTTTAATTTCATTAACACAACATAGGAAGCCCGTGCATCAAAAGGTAAGAGTCACTTCAAGTAACCTCTTCAGGATTTCAGGTCCTCTTCAGACATCTAAAAAGTCGGATTTTCATGACAGAGCATGATCTTTATTTCTTCACCTCAAGATAAGAGAGAGTAATATACAGACAGACCAAATGGAATCAGACAATATCTCAAGATATTGCATGAAGTCATAACCTAAGTCCTTTTCTCTCTGGGTAGAAGACATGAGTGGCTTTCAGATGGACACTGTAAACATCTTCTGAAACTGACAGGATAGTAATTGTATAATAATATAGCTTGGGTGACCGGTTACTGCTACATACTGGTGACCTTACACAGGAGATTTTAAAAGCATTATTTCAGAATTTCACGTAGGTCAGATCAAGCTTAATATGTTTTAGTTTATACTTTGTTCCTCATAGTCCTACTCTAGGCTTTATTGGCAATTAATTAAATTAATTTTCTCCAAGCTGAGTTTATTTTTCCCTTAATTCTCACTAGTAAGTGATCTCACTGTCTTTATCTCAACCAGTGAGACATTTCTTCTAATTTTCTTCCCTTATCCTGCTGAGGAGAGGCATAAGAAAGCTGCTAGCTGGATAGAAGTCTGGAAGACATCCAAGCTGAACCCCCGACTTACTCACAAGCATCAGCCTTGTGAATCAGCAGATTTAAGAAAAAGTAAAAAATAGGAACCTTTATTATTTTAGCCTCCTCTAGTCTGTCTTGCAAAAAAGGATGAAGTTTGTAGGAAGTTCTAAAATATTTAATTTCAGGTTATTAATTGATACAGGTAATATAAGGAAACTTGTATAAGATTCTTGAAATATAAGGAAAGCACTGTAACAATAAGTCCTATAAGCAGAGTGAAAAGTCTCTAAACAAACTTAGTACTGTGATAGTGCCAAGTGCTGCACCTATAGCAGCTATGTCTGGAAGATGGCACTGGAAAAGCAAGGTATTCCAAGGATTTGAAACCTTTGCTCCAACACAGCAAGGCATCTTATGTTATTAAATAATACCATCTGATGTTTTTCATCAGTTTTATTGGAAGAAACTCCAACCTCTTTCCTTGGAGCAGAGAAAACCTTCAGACAGTATCAAAAATACTGAGGAAAATGATAGTTTATCACTTGCTGTCCCCATGTGATCTTTATCATTAAAAACATAAGGACTGGTCAGTATTGGTTAATATGTATTTTGAATTCAGTGTAATAAAAGTGCAACCTAATTCCATCTTCAGCAATGGAAGCAATGGTCAAGGAAACGTAAGTGATGATATGATGCAGCTACTGTTTAATACTTGATTTAATGTGTAATTTTGGAACTAACATGGTGTTGGCTTAATATAGAGTGAATGTAATCCTCCACACAATCAATCAGAAAACAAAAGGGCAGAGCTGATGAGAAATTCTTAAAGGACCTGTGTTGTGCTGCAACCTTTGTTAAGAATAATGTGCCCAGAAAACTTTTTACCTACCAGTGAACCAGCATGTTAAGCAGGGAAAAGAGTTTCAATGAAGACTATTAGATCAGCTCTTATCCCAAGAAATAATGTAGTATTTCAAGCCCATGGATTCATTTCCTCTACATTTTATTGCCTCATAGTTTCTTTGTACGTTCTTCTTCTTTTATGTGGCACAACCTTCAGATCATCTTTATCAGTCTCTGGTGGTATTTTTCATTTTGACTATTTATATTTTTCATTGAAACACTATTAATTCTTTGGGTTTTCTTTTAAATTTGTTTTATATTGCTTCCTTCGGATTGTTTTCTGCAGATGTACCACTTGTCACCCTTTCCATTCTGCTTCCTTTCATATTTCACCATTTTTTTGTCTATGAAAACTGATATTTAGAAGTTTGTATTTGTTATAGACATGTTCATAAAGATTAATTAAATATCTATTTCTTGAAGACAGGCTAGTTAGAAAAAATTTTTCTTTTTTGTTACTGAGTACTAGTGTTCCTCTTCTGGTTAACTTGCTACTTGTTTATTTTACTTGGTTTTATTTTAAACTTTTTTTTGGTTTTGAATTACTTTTATAGATGACTTTTTCAGTTAACCTATTTTATTCATGTAGGATTAATATTTTAAGTATTTCAGATTTGGTGAGACTGTTTTTATAGGTTTACTTCCCTCTTTTAGTTCACTTGAGGCAAAATATTGTGTAGCCTTTTATGGAGGGTATGAATCACTCTTCTACTTACTTTTCTTTAGTCCTTCAGCTAGAGGAGAGTAGGAGTAAACTGAAAATTTTCATTTTTATATATTTCAGTATACATGAATATGTCATTAGTCTTTTTTCACATTTTAAAAGTTCTTAACAGAACACCTTATTCTGAAAAAAATTTAAATCATTAATGATTTCAGGAAGATTAATTTATTAAAATAACATAAAGAGTAAGCATCAACTGAATAAAATTGTAGCAACAAAAAGATTTCTAGCCCTGCTGTTTCCATGACAACCTCCATTCTTAGGTTTCAAAAAACATTTCTGCATTATTCCTGCGCTACTCATCATTTTTGTTGTATGTTATTCAAATTGATATATTTTTCCATTTTATTCATATAGAATATTGGATGTGACATGTGACAGAAAATATTGTTTTATTTGTGTTATAATAGTGTCATGATGCCTGATTTGTATTAGGAGCACTTATACAACATGCTTTCTTCATTTTGTTTTGATTTTCAGTGTTCATATGATCCAGAGAGTCCAATAGGTTTGTTTGTTTGTTTGTTTGTATGTATGTGTATATGCGCGTTTGGTAATCTTCATTGTTGAAAAAAACCCAGAAAATAGTTGGATATATTACAGTTTAATTTCTCTATTTTTTAGTTGTATAGACAACATTAATAGATGAGATGAACATTTTGCTAGAGGTGCCAGTCTTTTGTATCAGAGTTTAAACTGGGAGAGCTTGTATTCAGAAAACAGTTTCAGCCAACAGAAGGCAGCTGAGATGAGATGAAATGAATATCAACCGAGGTGATTTACTCTGTGACTAAAGACACTGCAGTAAAAATGGACAGAGGTCTCCTTAGCATTATTCTGATGCCATTCTTTCATAGTTACAAATTAATTTTGGAGTTTTTTTAATTCGCATAATTTTCTTCCATATTATTCTTTGCATTATACCTTTAAGATTCTTAAAACAGTTCACTTATTTTAATAAAGCACAACGTTATGCTTTAATCCACTGTCTGGATCTGAAAACAACAAGTGGAAAATGTGTACGTATTGTAAGTAAATGTGAATAGTCAAAAAAATAACATGAAGGATGATATGTGTAGCAGGATGATAGGGAAGAATTGCAGTCTGTACAAACACTGAAAATTAGCTATAATAAGTCACAATTAAAAAGTTCAGTAAAATGAAACCTCACAAAAGCTACCACACAAATCTATTATGTTCAACATAATTGGCAGTCATTTTTAGACAATAACTCAGGACTGAAATAGTGAAGGTACTGCCCAAATTGTTGAAGCACACTGTTTGAGACAAACTATCTGTGGCCTATCTGCATATTTTATGACTTCAGCAATTAAAACTAAATATTTAAATTGATTAATAGCATGGTTTTACTCCAGCCACCTTATAGTCTAGGCTGCCCATAACTATTAATCTGTTTTGCATTCAACCTCCATAGGCAATCCTTAAATCAGGTACTCAGTCCAAGAACCAGAAAGTCCTGAGAACTGATTCACAGTTCAGTTTAAAAACAATAAAATAATGCTGATGTAATTATCAATTACATAAAGGTCACCAATGATCAATTTTGCATAAGTGTTTCTCAAGGTACACCTGCGCAACTCAGTGGAGTTTACTACAGCATTATGTATCAAATGTAGGGGCAGCTTTACCCATGATCCTAGTTATGATCAAACTTAATGATGACATGGTTAAGTTGGGTTCCCTTTCCAAAGTTAATTGATGCTTCAACAAAATATTTTCATTTTCTCTAATTCTAGAACGTTATATTGACTAATGTCTAAACTAAATCTGCCCTCTTTCAGTTTGAAACCGTTGCCCCTTGTCTTTGTCACTATTTACCCATAGAAAAAGTCCCTCTCCTTGCTTTCATAAACCCCCGTTTAGATACTAGAATCCATCCCCACCTTGTCCTCTCAATACATACCCTCATTGCCCAATTTTCTTTCCTGTCCTGTTCTTGCAAACCCTGCCAAAACTCCGCCAAACCTCTGCCCAGCTTGTATTTGTGTTTGAGATTGCACTGTCCCAGGTGTGGAATCTTACATTTTTTATTTTTTAATTGCCTCTAAAACCTGTCAAGGCCCCTCTTGGATTTTATCCCTACCCTGCAGCATCTCAACTGCACCACACAGATTGGTGTAGTCAGCAAAGTAGCCCGAGGGTGCACTCAATACCATTGTCCTAGTGCCAACAAAGATGTTAAACAATGCTGGTCCAAATAATGACCCCTGAGAAATGCCATTTGTCACTGATCTCATCTTGAATATTGAGCCATTGACTGCATCCTACTGACATTAAATATGTTCAATATAAACTTTCTTGGTTACATGCGTACTTTCAGATTCATCTTTTCAAATTTCTTATGACACCTAGAAATTCAATTTACATATAAAAGATAAAACCACATTTGGATAAACAAAAATTCATTTTAATATATACATATCTCTCTCACTGCCTAGTATTAATATATATTTATGATTGTTCATGTAAGCAATTGAAATTGCTTATGGAAATTTATTTGATTTAACAAACAATATCATAGGTTGATGGAAAAGGTCTGAATGTACTTTCTCAGGGAAACATTTAAATAGAAATTTAAAACTTTTATCCTTTCTATGGGTGATAAATTTGTCTCATCAAGAAACTTTATGAAATGCTTCTTTAACTAAATTCCACATAAACTTATTTACTCTGCACATCTTTTTCTTTTGTTTCCTTAAATTTTTTTTAATTGAATGAGAAATATATTATTATTTACCTGAATGTGGTTTTTAAACCACACTGTACTTCATGGGAATATGTCATCTCTGTATCATTTTTATGCCTTCATTTAGTATCATTTATTATACTCCTACATGTTAGTGCAGCCTTGTCTCATGTGTTTTACTTCTTTACAGTTTATGAATTGAAATTGGTAAGAGGGTTGGGAAAAGATACTTATCTTAGTAGATAAAAGATACCCTTGCAGATCAGCTTTGAATGACAAGTTTATCACTGATGGGCACTGTCAGACAATGAAATTATAATCCATTATGGTTAGCAGTGCAGAAGACCTGTCTGAAATTCTAGTCTGCCTTCATAACTAGGCGTGGTTTTTCTCTCCAGTCTATTTTGCATAAACTGTGGTTAGACAGGAAATTGGATATCTGGTTACTCTTTTTACTCACTAGGCAGGAATTCAGCCCATAACCAATCTGCAAACACTCCCCGAGAGGATTCAGCAGCTTTCTTCCCTAAGCTTGTAACTCAGACTGTGCCAACTGTGTCAGCTGGACTTTCAGAGAATAAAAAGCATGCTTTGACAGCTGGATGGGGAGTCTGTACATCAACCAGGAGAGAAATAGAGCATTGTACACATAGCACATGATTCCAGGAGAATTATTCAGCTTTGCTAACTGGGATTTAGTTAAACTTTATTTGAACTTCTAGGTCAAATTCAAGTTTCTTTTTCAAGCAAGTTCATTTAACTTCCTCTTCAGGAAATTAACTTCCCTGTTTATCCGAATAGCTCATCCAAAATAAACCTTTTTTTTTTTTTTTTAATTTCTATTGGGTTTGGCTGGTATTGAGTTTATGTTCCTCATAGTACCTCATATAATGCAGTGTTTTGGATTTGTGGCAAAATAAGTGTTGATATTATACCAATGTCTCTTGCTAAGTGGTGTTCGCACAGCAAAGCCTTTTCTGTTTCTCACCCTGCCCTGCTGGCAAGTAGGCTGGGGATGCACAAGGAGCTGGGAGAGGTCATAGCTGGGCTGCTGAGCCCAACTAACCCAGGGACATCCCATACCATATGACATCATTCTCAGCATATACAACTGAGAGAAGGAGGATGTGAAGGATGATTGTCTTCCCAAGCCACTGTTGAGCATGATGGAGCTCTGCTTTCCTAGAGGTGGCTGAGCAACTGACTGCTGGTATGAAGCAGTGAATAAATTCCTTGTTTTTCTTTGCTTGCATACAAAGCTTTGCTTTCCCCATTAAACTGTCTTTTTCCAAACCCATGAGTTTTTCTTTCATTCTTCTAATTCTTTCTCTCTCATCCCACTATGTGGCACTGAGTGAGCAGCTAGCTGTGTTGGGCTCAGCTGCCTACCAACATTAACTAATCACATTACTGTATCTTCTCCTCCTTGTTTTCATTCTATAAAAAGAGATGCAATTTTATTATAAAGATTAATAAAGGCATTAATATATAAATATTTTAGTGAAACAGATTTGTTGCATATTCTGATGCGCTTTGAGATAAATTTAGCTCAGCAGTTGCAGAGCTGCAGTAGTATTCCAGTAGCACTTTTAGTTCCAGTAGCACAACAAAGGTGTATACAGGAAATTATCAGTGAGTAATCCTCTTGTCCACCCACCTACATCTTTCTAATAATCTTCTTTTTTTTTTTTTTTTACTTCAAATATACAGTCCTTCAACACAAATTATCTTTTCAAGCTGTATAGCAACTTCTCTGATATCAAGGTACATGCAATACAATGGCATGTTTGGGTGATTCTATTCTGCATGAGCTGTATAGAATGACAACTGCCTTCATCCTCTATGACTTGTTACCTTTGTTGAATTGCATTTTTCAGTTATATTACACTGCAAACTCATATCTAATATTCTACCCATGGCCACTACTCTGCTACAAGAGAGAATGCATCTCTCTTTTGAAGTTTCTTTATGAGACTGAACACTCATTTCATTCCTGTGGACTTTTGCCGTAATAAAAGTATTCTAAGTCTTCTTCGAAGTGCAAAGAGGATTACCTTTATCCACTTCTGTGGTAAATGTACATAAGCCATAGCTATGAACTGAACACTGGGAGTTTGGCTTCACTAGCTCCACTTACCTTTTCTTGAGCCTTTTTTCTCCACTTATTCCAATGTAACTGAGTAAACTGAATGTAGCATCTTAAAGTTTTTGTTTTAGCATTGTTTTAATGCAGCACTGAAATAATGCAATCCTAGAATGGTTTGGGTTGGAAGGGATCTTAAAGATCTAGTTCCAAACCCAACTGCCATGGGCAGGGATGCTTTTCATTAGACCAGCTTGCTCAACTCCCTATCAAGTCTGGAACTGAATGCTCCCAGGGATGGGACATCCACAACCTCTCTGAACAGACTGTTCTAGTTCTTCACCACTCTTGCAGTGGAGAATTTCTCCCCATCATCTAATCTAAACCTGCTTCTTTCAGTTTAGAACCATTGCCCCTTGTCCTTTCACTATTTGTCTATATAAAAAGTCCTTCTCCCTCCTTTTAATAAGCCACATTAAGGTACTGGAAGGCCACAATGATGTGTCCCCAGGGCCCTCTCTTCTCCAGTCTGAGCAACCCCAGTTGTCTCAGCCTGTCTTCACAGGAGAGGTGCTCTGGTCATTTTGGTGACTCTTCTCTGGACCCATTCTAACAAGCCTTGAGCACCCCAAACTTGGATGCAGTAATGCATCTCTTGATGTGGGAGCCTCAAGAGGAAAGAGTAGAGGGGGAGAATACCCTTCTTTGGCCTACTGTCCATTCCCATTTTGAATCAGCTTTTGGGGTTTATTATGGGGTTTTGGGGCTTCAATTGTGTTTAGCCTCCTGGACTGTGAGTGCACCCTGTGGCTCATGTACACATTTTCATCCACAAGGATCCACAGGAAGACTAGATCAGCTATATGATGTAAATGTGTGCTGTAAATAATAATGATTAGTAACACAAATCACATTCTAAACTGTTACTTATCCAAATTTTTTTCACCCTCATATCTTGAGTTAGTAGTTGTTTCTTTTTCTTTTCTTTTTTTTTTTTTTTTAAAGAACATAGGTTGAAAAGGTGTATTTTAGGAATAGTTTTCTCTTTCTACTTTTTTTTGCTTAGGAGAGATAGCATAAGTTATCACTGAGAGCTGACAGTGGTAATTGCATATTTAGTTATTGTGATTTTCTTACCACAGATTCAATCTTTCTACATTTAAGGTAACATGATCAATTTTAGCCACCTTAAGACAAAAATCTATTGTGAATTCTCCACTGTGATAGAATAGGACAGCTACTGACAAACCTTGTCAGTCATTAGTAGCATCAGAACACAACTTTACCATCCATGGAGAAGACAGAAATAGAAATTTTAGACCTGTTCCCTTCCTTTGAATTTGAAATTATTCACTGAATTTAATGAGAATTTGAATGTAAAAAGTTTTATTACACAAAATTAAACTCATAAAGTTTTTTTTTTTAAAGGTGTCAGCATAAATACAATAAATTGTTTAAATGCTTTAAGTATCACTTAGTATCCATTTTCTAATTTTAACTATCTGGCACATTTATAACAAGGACAGAACTTTTTAACAAGTTAAAATGAATAGATTTTTGCATATATTCTAACACATGAAATATTATCTGACTTTAGAAGGAGAAATTAATAGTCAAGACTTCGAAGAAATAATGAGACAATATTTCATTAAAAGTTTTATTATAATTTAGAGAAAAAATAGAAAGATCATACATTTCAGGAAGATTTATACCTATTATAAAAGATAGGCTACCATGACTTGTATTGAGTTGATATGCCAGTTATCTTGTTGTCTTCTTTAAAGGCAGATGGTTTTGAGAACATCTCAAGGAATATCAGCAAAAGGTGCCAATGTCTATAATGTAACTGTCATTTATGAAAGTGTATCGATCTGATAATTGCACTTGCTAGCTGTGCGTGTGATGAATTAAATAATTATTTATTCTTCTTAATGAAATCCAGAGAAATAATTAGTTACACTAAATGTCTTTTAATTATTCATTTTCTACAAAAGAATTAATGCATTTCAGATCACCAAAATTACAGTCATTACCAAGCAAACTTGATTGCTCAGTGAAATGCATGCAAGATTCCTCCAGAACTACCTTAAAAGTAGAGGAAAGAATAACTGAGTTAATTAGATGTCTTGAGGATTTGCCTGCTGTCAAGTTGAAACTGATGTTTAGAATTTTATTCTTGATATCTACAATACTATGGGGTTAAGGAGATTTTCAAATTAATATCACAAATGTCAGAAAGGTTCTGCCAGATTTTCACTTCTATATTCTGAGACACTCAAAATCTATTTAAAAGTCTGCTTTTCTAAAGCATTGCGCAAAAAGGATAGTCCATAAAAAATAATGCAGATTATAATTACTCTGCAATATGTGCTTACCTTGTCCTTCCTGTCCCACTCTACCCCCCAGAAAAAAACAACAAAACAACAAAACAAAACCAAAAATCCCTAGTAATATTAGAAGGGAATTTCTTGCTAGCAGAAGACCAAGCAACACATTCATGCTCCCAAGTCCTGGGATTTTTTTTGTATTGCAGGTCACTGCTTTTATTGAAATATTTATTTTGAAAAAATACAGTAACTGTTCAATAATTAGATGTAGCTACCAAGTGACATCTCATTAGAAAGGCCTCAGAAAGACAAGTTGAAATCTTGACTCTGGTGAAACATTATATAGTTTACTGGTTAATTACAGTGAATTATGCATTTTTCAAAGGGAATATAGCTTTAAAAAAGAGAATACTTTATGAACTGCTAGCTTTAAAATCACTGGAAAAATATCAGAGCGTTGAAATGTTGTCTTGACTGTCAAACTGGGTTCAGGATTTTCCTGAGAAATAATGTTCTAATAGAAAAATTTGTTTTGGAAGAAAAATGCCTTATAGCCAAAACTAAAACAAACAAATAAACAACATCAGCAACAAAAATGGTGTTGTCATGGTGCTTCATTTTATTTCCTTCTTAACCTACTATCTCTGATTGCATTTCAATGCTAAATTATAGTCTTCATGTTCTGTGAGATACGTGTTGCATCTTCTGAGTCTCACAGCTACATCTTGGAATCAGAAGTCAAACTTTCTCAACACATTAGGCTGTTTTGCTAAAACGATTGATTGTTAAAATTGAAATGCTAGCTCTGACAAAAATAACAGAAGCAAATGGGAACTGTGTATTGTCAAAATGTGAGTGAGAAATTGGCTGGACAAACAGTGCAGAACAAGTGAGAGGTCTGGGAAAAGCGACAAGAAGGTGAATAATACGTGTAAAACCTGGGGTATGGATCTGACTGAAGTGTTAAGCTGCCTCAAGAAACAGCAGAGAGCTGAGTTGGAGAATGGACAGAATTCTACAGTCATCAGCAGATAGAGGTGGCCAGGCTAAAGCATGCTAATGTTGAAAAAACACTGGGAAAAGTACTAGGTCTAGGAAGCCAATACAATAACTTTCCCCAAGAAGAGGAAAGAACATGAGAGAAAAGTAGTAATTAAAATAGAGTGCAAGATATTTTTATTAAAAATGTAAGACTGTGATCCAGACAATGCTGTATTAGGGCTTCTCTGTAGTAAGGGGAAGGTGATGTGCTCACTGGGTGAATACGTTGACTAGATACAGGTCAAAATTTCTATGTATTTACAGGAAAGATAACTGACCTTATAATATTTGAAATCAGTTAAATCTTACACAGTTTACATCTTGCAGACAGACATAACTGTTTCTATTTCTGTAGTCTTGTTGGCCTAGAATGCCCACTCTGATTCCCTCTGAATGATCTGTCTCCTCATCCATTTTTACTGGTAGATGTTCTTTTTGTCTAAATGGCAGACAGAAGAGTCTGATGAGAAAAGTTTTATTGTCCTTCAAGTGATTTTTCCTCATATATATATAAATATATATCAATAACTCATAGTATTTTTTTAAATATAGCTTATAAACTAAACACATAACAGTAAGTTATAATAGAGGTGCATGTTCTATGAAAAAATAAAATATCTGAAAACAGAAATGCAATGAAGAAACACATGAAATTTCTCCCAGTATTTCTGGGTTTGGTTGTATATTTTGGTACCTATCCTTATTAAGATCAATTGAAAATGAATTTTTTTCACATCTGCTTTATGATGTCCTGCATGCTAACGAAAGGATCAAGCTATTAACTAGCCATGATGAAAAAGCTAAAATAACCTAGTATTGCTCCAGTATTTCTTTATAATTGGGTAATACACACATTTTGAAAGGACAGTTTATGTATTCTTAATACCAATGATACTAATAAAAATTATTTTTATACTATTAGTGAATTTTGTTCCTATAGCTGAATTTTACTGATTACTTAATCACAGTGTATAATTGCCACCATGTTTAGTAGTCATGAAATATATTAATATTCACAAAATTCAACTGCTGTTTGAAAATATGGAACATAATTTAAAGAATTGGTTGCCCAGCACACAGGGACAGTAGGATCAAAAGTCTGACCCTTATATATTAAGTTATTTCTATTTAAACATTATAAATTTTATTTCAACACAATTAAAGATCTGAGGACATATACATCAGAACAAAGAGAATATGATGGCCTGGACATGGAGTGATACAGGAATGGTTTAAAATATAGTTATGTTCTAAAATACTTCGCAAAACATGGCATGATGTTGCATTATCAATTATTTTTTAACTAAGTGAATCCTCTTAACAGTCTTTTTTCTTTTTTTTTAAGTTTATAGTAACTTTTACCATTTAATTAACACCGAATTGTGATCATAGTGTTCAGTAATATTTGGAAAGTAATGCTAAAGCCTTAACTTCTGCCTCAAAAATTGAGGGTTCATATCATGAGGCAAGAAACTTCACTGGAACCCCAATAAAATTCTCACAAGTATGAAGAAAATTGAGGTACAGAATAAAGCTAAATTATTTCCCTATCCACTTCAGTAAAAGTGAAGAGCTGTAATTTAGAGCTAAAAAATAAAAAGGTCATATGATATATATGATTATATGGTGTTTTAAAAGAATCCTTGAGGCCACCACCAACAGTTTAATTATATTTGTCGTCCACACCGTCTGCAAACCACAACCTTTTAACCTGCTAGAAGCATCCCTGCTTTTTGTAGACAGGCTGACTACTGAGTGGTGTAGGTTTACATTCTTATGTGGCAGATTTGTTGGCAAAAACCAATACAGATTTAACAAAGGTAAATTTGGTTTAACCAACCTGATTGCTTTCAATGATTAGACAGTTTGTTCACTGGATTATAACAGAGCTGTGAATTTACATCTTTGACTTTAGTAAATAATTTTGGCAGAGTCTCCCACAACATCCCTTCTGACAATTTGGTTAAGAAATGGACTGCACAGATGGAGCACAATTGGAGCAAAATGGCTTTTACTGTTGAGCACAAGGAGGGTGGATAAAGTTGAACCGGCCCCCACTCACAACTGGGTTTGTTCAGGGTTCAATACTATTCAATATCTTTCTAGAATGTATGGATGACAGGACTGAATGCATCATCACCAAGTCTGTGCATGATTTTAAAGTGAGTGGGTGAAGTGATTTAGTCAGAAGGAAGATCACTCATACAGAGAAGCTTTAAGGTGCATGAAAAGCTGGGTCAGCAAGAATCCAAAAAAGTTCAGCAGGGTTGAATACAAAATCCAGTAACTGGAATAACCCCAAAGAGAAGCAAGAGCTGGGGTCTTTACCCCTACAAGCAAGTGGGAATATATCTCTGCTGGGAAGGCACTGAGACCAGAGTGCATAGCAGGCTGAACTTGAGTCTATGGGACATACTTCAGCATATGCTTCATATGCTTTCACACTTCAGAAATGGACATCCTGAGCCAGAAACATATAGCAGATGGTGAGCAGATCAAGGGAGGTGGCTTCTCAGCTCTCTTACTAACTAAAACATTCATTTATTAAAAACAACATTCCAAATATTATACCTAGCCAAGCAGTGCAAGAAAAAAATTAAATCTGAAAACATGGTATAATTTCTTATAGAATACCCTGTAAGACTGTATTTAAAAAATCAATTTTATTAAAGTTTACTAATTTTTTAGTAGTGAGCATGTTAAAAGACAGTACAAATGTTAAACAATCATTTGATAATACAGATATGGAGGAGGAGTACTAGGCATAAAGCATAAACATCATCAATGTGAATTAATCATTTGGTGCATTCTACATCAAGCTATTTCCTAGTGAGGATCTGATAACTGGACAATTCATTGTATATAATGTATGTAAGTACATAATTTTCTGAGAAATATGAATGAAGAAATGTATCCAATAAACAGGCTAATGTAGTAACAATATTTCCCATCACATTAGCCCGGAAAGAAATTCTATGTGGAAAGAAATAGTTGAGATGTACATTTTCTCTTTTTTAATATTCCAGCAGGAGAGACATTTTTCCCCCTTCCCTATGCCTCAATCTTCTCTTTCCAAAGTGCTAATAAAGGAAGAACCCAACATAACTCCTCAACTGAAAAGGCAAAACAAAGTAGGTGCAATAGTTATGTTGATGTTTATATCATATTTTTTCTTTTCACAATAAACAAAGGAAAACAGAAGGGAATGCTCTAACTGACCTGGAAAAAAAAGCAGGTACAGTGAGTACTTGTTCCACATAGAAGATCAGCTCGTATAATAGTTCACCAGACAGGTCACATCTATTATCACTATTTATACTGCAGTCTTTGCCCTAGGGCCCAGCAAGAAGACATCGTGCACTTGCCAGGAATCCTCTGTGCAAGTACACTGTGGTATAGCCAGGTCAGTATCTGCTCCCAGTTCTCTCTGCACAGTGTCTCTCATACCAACATCTCAGCTTGTACCATTGCCTAGACCATGAGCCCTCATGGAAAATAGAAAATCAGCTGAAGCACAAATCAAACCAAATTCCCCTCTTATTCTTATTCCCCTCTTATAGATGTGAAAAAGAAAACATTTAGAACATGGGATTTTTTGAGATCAGACAGGGGAAGGGGGAGAAGTGCATTTTGTGCATCAGTATTTGGGTCATTTTTTGCATTGAATCTTGCACTTCTAAACATTTCTTTTCTTTTCTTAGCCTCTAATCTTGAGAGTTGCAAAAAATGAAAAATAGAAACCAGTGCATCCAAACTTGTACACTATCATCAACAAAAGTACAGGTTGTTATCATAATAATATATGGATTTCTTAATCTTGTCAAGATAAATTCAAGTTTTATGCATAAACCTGTGAATGATTAAACTCTTGCTACTAATCTCATTGGTAATTAACTATGCCAAGGCAATTCAGAAGTAAATCAGAATAGGTGAACTTCTTCCTGAAAATTTCATTCTCAGGCAACATGACTGTAAAATAATTTTTTTTTGAGCTGGAGAAAGATACTTTGATCTTTCAAGTAATATGGTGAAAAACTAAAAAAAAAAGGTTATCAAGTACTTGACTGTGTCATGTTAACATGAGTCTAGTAAATGTGTGAGCTATGAACATCTTCTGTCTTAATGCATTATATACAATAGGGCAGGATTTTTTAACATTAAGAGTTAAAAGTTCTCAGTCTTCCTTAATCTGATTCCAGCCATGCATATGTTTAAGCCATGGTGAAAACCACAAGTATCAAGCTTTATGGCATCCTTTTTTGTCTTACAGTGCACTAGAAACAAAATTGTTTGTATTCCAGATTGTCTTAAGAAGAGACAGGTATTTTAGCTGTTGCTGGAATTCCTTGAAATGGTAATGATAATAGCACAGACATCTTCAGTAAGATGAGGCTTTCACCCTGGAGGAATATCCCAAAGAACCCAGACCTTGTAGATAAGATCAGAAGCTGGAAGCATGTGTAGAGTGCCTAATAACAATCTTGTCAGTACCTAATATGAGTTCCTTAGCTAAAAATGGTATTAATTTAATTCATCTTGAGCTACCTTCCTCTGAAATAGTCACGAATCAATTTCATTGCTGTGTAGTAAGCAGGGGAAAAGAGATGTTTTTAAAGAATGATTAATTTAATAATTTTTAGAAGTCTATTTTGTATTAAATCAATCCCATTTGAAAACTTCATGAACTGGTTTTTCTCAGAAAATGTAGAAGTATAGAAGCAAATAATTTTATCTGCTTCTATCTGTCTGAACTTTCTCCTAAGGCTTCCTGTGTGTTTGTGTGGCTGTGCTAGATATGAAATTATAATTCAACTTGGACTGCCCTGGGTTTCCATTGCACTGGAACAGGACTGCAAAGATAAGAGAGAGTGCAATTTAGCCAATTAATTCAGATATTGAGAATGGATCAATCTCTGAGCCACTCAAAGAATTTCAAAGAATATCCTTTGAGCTATAAGGACCCTTCCTGCATGAATAAAACCATAAATCTAAGATCTCTGAATAGTAAAGAGGAACAAGAAGTTATACACATGCCTTTAGGTATGAATTTCAACTGTAAAGGAAATTTTGAATTTAAAAGGTTTATTCATGATGAGAACACATAAAGAGGTTTTAAACTTCTGGTATACCAGTGGCAGTTACTCCCAGTACATCTTAATCTTTTGGATCATCTTAAGAAGAAATTGAAAAATGAAAGCCGCCTGACAGTATTGAGTAAATAACATAATTAGTTTTACAGTGTGGTGTTCATCACTGCCATATGATGAAATTCATGCAACATTTGAAATATCTGGCCTTTCTCAAATGATTATGGAGTCTTACTTCTTCTATCTTTCTCTTAGAAAACACACTTTTTCTCATGAAACAGGGATTGACCAAGTCTTATCTATTTGAAATCAATTTTATATGAATAAAAGCTACAAGAGGTGTAATAAAAGCATTGCCAAAATTGGATTATTCTCTTTGGAAATAGTTAATTATTCCTTCTGTAACTAGTGATCTGCTACCACTTTATATAATTGAGAAAAATTAGGCTTACTTTTTTTTCTCGTATTTTCTGTTTGTACCAATAATTAAGTTTGTGGGAGGCCCTTAAGAAGTAATCTATGTCAGAATAGCATTTAACTAGAAAGTTAAATCAAATTGCTGAGGGCCTTGTCCAGTAAAGAGCTGAAAACCTCCAGTTTTGGCAGAGATGTCACAGCTGCTCTGAGAGACCTGTTCCAGTAATTCAGGGATCCACATCTGACTTGTCAGCAGGTTCCTGGATGACCACAGGTTGAGGAAAAGAGCTGATATGTTGAAGGGAAGTGTTGCCATTCAGGAGAGCTAATAAAGATGTAGAAATGAGCCAACAGAGCCTCTGTAAATTCAACACAGACAAACGGGAAGCTCAGCCATTGATAAGGAACCTCTTGCACCAGTGTTGAGACTGATGTGCTGGGAAGAGGGCTGCAGAAAAGGTCCTCAGTTTGTCTTGAACCAATTAGCATGAGCCAGGACTGCACTCTTGTGGGGATAAAGGCTAAATGCACAGAAGGCTGCTGTGGTAGTTTGACCTCAGCTGACAGCTAAGTCCCCCAGCATGAGCACACTGACTGCTCTGCTTGAGGGGAGAACTGGAAGGGAAAAAGTGAGAAACCCTTGCTTTGTGCAAGCGAAGCAAAATAAGAAATGAGTTCACCATGTCCTATCACAGGCAGACTTTCATCCACTTCCAAGGAAGCAGGGCCTCAGCACACATAAGCTGGGAAGACAAACACCACAAATGCCCTGGCCCCACTTCTACCTTCTTTTTCTGATTTTTTTACTGCTGAACACAATGTCATGTGGCATGAAATATCTCTTTGCTCTATTGGGGTCAGCTGTGCTGGCTGTGTGCTCTCCCAACTTTTTGTGCACCTCCAGCCTCCTCTCTGAAAAGTCAGACTGGGAAGAAGAAAAGGTCTTGACCCTGTGAAAGCTCTGCTCAGCAGCCCTGGTAAGTTAACACTGCCTTAGTGAGAAAATCAAAACAGCACCATAGGAGATGTTATGAATGGAATCACATCCATGGCCGGCAGAGCCAGCACAGCTGTATTAGTGAGATCACTGCCAGCTGGCTGACGGGAGCTCTTATTGCACAGGGGAGGCCACAGCTGAAGGAATATGTCTCCTTCTGGGTCCCAGGGAAAGAAATATGTCCATAAAGGAAAGCAGATCCATCTGAAGATCATTAAAGAAATTAGACAAATGAAATACATAACCCGAGAGGACATGAGAAGAGCCTTTGTTTGTTTAGCTCAGGGAAGAGAAGTCAAGCAGGTGAGGCTTTAATTCCAGTCTAATAGAGAAGAGGGTGCAGACTTTTCCCTGACATGTACAAGAAAAGGGCAGGGCCTGTTAGTCAAAAACTGTAGCAGAGTTTCCAGAGAGCTTGCAGAATTGTCATCCTTGGTGTTTCTCAAATACAACTTGACACAGCCCTAAGCACCTTTAGCTGCCTTTGAAGGTAAACCTGCTTAAAGCAGGAGGCTTAAATTAGATGACCCCTCTCCTTCTAACCTAAATTACTTCACAACTCAACTGACTGGCTATATCTTCTCCCTGTTACCCACTAAACCAGTTTGGAAGAAAATACATGATTTATTTCTGTCTGTGATCCTTTTGTCTCCTTAAATTTAAAGATTCTCTTACCTGAATTATTTAGAATATCAACGGAAACACATGAGCTCAGAGTCTCTTGTGAAGCTTTCTGAACTGTTTCTGATGCTGTTTCCATAACAGATCTACTTACAATTAGCACAAAACTCAGTTTTCATGCAGTTTCATGCAGTTTCATGCAGTTTCTAGACTTAACAAGCAGTTGCTTCATATCTCTCTAATACAAAATTAATTTACCTCTACTTATATCTCTTCAGGGAGCACGTTTATGTTATTACTTTTCTGGTAGCATTTAAATATACTATTTTTTTTTAATGGGAAAAAAGGAAAGGTTTTATAAAGTCCTTGAAAGGAAGTTAAGAGAATAAAAGAACACTCCTTGTCCTTTTATCTTTGAAGTGAAACCTTTGTGTAAGTAAATATGAGTCATTTGGATTTGCTACCTGCTGAGGTAAAGTACTTGTTTGCTGTAACACTATAGATATAATTTTTTTGAAATACAATTTCTGTAAAATTGAGTTTCTGTAAAGGTTTGAACTAGTGAGAGGAAGTGATGCTCTAATGTGTTCTTTCCTGAGACACCTTCTAAATGATGACAAATAGTGATAGAATGAAGCCTCTATTAGATGGTGCTTCCTAGGGTATGAAACAGTACTTCAGGGATTCTGAGAAGGTGTAATAAAAAATCATTAAGAATTTTGAAAGATAATAAGAATTTTCTTTTATATATCAAGAAGTCACTATGTACTATTGCTGTGTTCAAGTGTCTTTCCATGATTTCATCGTTAACCTTAATTTCCAAGAACTTTATAACTCTGCCATTTTAAATCATATTACAAATGCACCTTTTAGGTCGAAAAGCATGCTGATTTTGTTTGAAAAAATTTGAATGTACTTAGTCTAAATATATTGACATTATTGGCTGAGGGTCAGAGAGTACTAGAAACCTGAAAAGATACTGTTCTTCAAAGATCATGTGTTGAAGTGGTGATGTTAAGGTCAAATTTGAACAAAGCTTAATTTAAAATAATGGGTTGGACCTGCCTGTCAGCCAGCTCAGTGTCTTAGTTTGAAGAC
>VZTB01002123.1:0-23969 GCA_013397245.1 Thryothorus ludovicianus
AGTCCCACCGTCGCCCTCAGGCAGGGATCTCCAGACAAAGGCCCTCGCAGGTAGGCACGGGATGAGCGTTTTGCTTCGTTTCTTACGTAACGAACGACAACAACATCATAAAGGTTGGGGGAGGAAAAAAATAAAAAAATCGTAATTTCCCAATTCTGTAATTTTTTATTTTTTTTCCTCCCCCACCTCCAAGTCGCTTCGGCGTCGCAGTGGCTGTATGTTTTGTACTCTGGGACCAGCTTGTGCTGTGTCCTTGGTGGGAACATAACTTGAAAGTTGCTGGCGATAACTTGCCTTTCAACATGAGGTGATTTTTATTTTTTTTTTTATTTTTTTTTTAATTTTTTACTACAACGGTTCTCCAATAGGTGAAGCCAAACATCACCGTGCTTCTGACATAAAACCTCCCAACCGGGTACCCCAGCCACGGGGTTTATGTTCGTTGTACCTGCTATAGGAAGTGGCAGCAAAGTATTTTAAAAACGTAATATTGGTAACTGCATAAACTTTTCTGCTTCTTGGTTGTTGGGGCCAAGTACAGCCTTGACAGTGAGGCTCTTGGAGTTACTGTTGTGTTAAAAACAACCCTGTTTTTTTTTTCGTTGTCCTTGTAACTTGAATGATTGCACTTAGTTTCGTTGTGTTTGCTTCAGTGTGTATGTAACCTACTTTGAGTTATCTTTGCCCTCCTCAGTAATTAATTAAATCCAGAGCCTTGTTTGAAATATTGCTATGTGCATTGCTTTTATGGTCCTTATTCAATCAAAATGTTGACTTTGATGGGAAACACGAATGAATAAGGATTTGGTGTTTTGGCCTGAAAACCTGATTTAAACCAACAAGTTCAAGGACTACTGAACAAGGATCGTTAATAACATTGGCACTAACAGTTATTGTTTCAAAACTTCTCACATTACAGATGTCTTTGACTGTTAAAATGCTAATATGCTTTAGAATATTCTGCCTCCACTTTCATTTACTTTATATTTTTAACTCCAAAGGACTCTTAACTGGCTTTTAAAATATCCAGCTTCCTGAATTTGCATCCAAAGCCTCAACTTTCTGCTGTTTTGATGGGGGCTGTTTTGCATTTTGTTTTGAGGTTTGGGGAGGGGATTTTGGTTTTTGTTTGTTTGTTGTTGTTTTTAAGAAACTTGATCTGAAGGTGTCAAAAAGCTAAGAGTCTTTCCATGGGCAGTATGAACTTACTTGACCTCCACACAGCTTATCTCATCTTAAGAAGGAAAAGCATTTGCCTTGGTTTGGATGAAATTTATAGAACAGACATTCTTTCTATTGCAATAGAGTCAAAATAGATACTGAGATGGGTAACAGTACTCTGCTGCTTTTTTCCAATCCTTTATCTTGAAATAAAATTCTTAAATGAAATAAACCTTTAACTCATTTTAAATTGACTTATTTTAACAAATAGTTATGCAAACTATGCTTATGCAATAGTTTTTTTCCAGACGGCAATCTTGCTGCTGTTATAACATCACTGTGATGCAATAATATGAACAATAAAATCCTCTGTTTGAGTCTTATTACACACTGTTAAGCAATGTGTCTGACTCATCAGCTTAATTGACTCTTCTAGGTGACCTTGCCATGATCATTACAGCCAGTTATGAGATATAAATGTGCTTAGGCTATGTAATAGAAAAAAAATGCAAATAGATGGCCAATTCCTGCAGTCCATTCTAAAAGAAAATGACAATTGATTTCCGTGTTAATATTTTACAGTAATAAAGCATTACCTTACAGCATTTGACAAATTTTTTAGTAGCTACGAGATAATGTAACTGTCTAATACTGATGGTAAGCATGACTGTCAAAAACAAGGTTGCATAAACAAGTGAATACTTGCTCTTGACTAAGAATGTGGAAGAAGCGACCTTATTAAAAAATTGTATTATAAGGTAGAACTGAAATAAATCTAAAGCCACCTTAGATACCCTGTGTTTTTTCCTAATTCACTTGTTGAATTGATCCATGTCCAAAATAGCTTAATATGAGTTTGAATTTTGTGACAGATATTAAATATATTTTCTATTAGAAGGAATGCCTTATTTAAGACATGTTTTTTTTTCCCTTTCCTGAGTAGTTGCTCCACATTGGTGTAATTTTCAGTCTGTCCTGCAGTATTTGAATAATTAACCAGTTTTTGCTATGCTGGTGTCTGCACAACAGCTGACACTATATATGCCGGTGTTGCAAGACTTCTTACAAGTAGAATGAAACCCAACAAAGAAAATAGTGCTCAGCATGGGAAGTGGTCTGGACCACCTCACAGAATCGGAGCTCTAAAGATTGCTATTTCTCTGATCTGTCTGCCGTGAGTGGTAGATAACAACGTTTTACAGCCAGTGTTTATTTTATATATTTACTTCAGTTGTTATATAACAAGATGCATGTTTAGAGCATCAGCTGGGATTAATTGACATAATTCTGCTGCCTTTAAATAGAGCCATATAAATTTAGGTCAGCTGAAGGTCTGGTCCATGGTTGGCATTTTAAGAACATAGTTCAATAATAGAAACCCAATTGTTGTCAGAATAATTAATATTTGATTTTGTGGGCTTTTTTTTTTTAATGTTTTGTAGCTAAGAGAAACATGAGATTGTATTTCCAGAACATTGTTGCTATTAAGTTGTAGCTTTTCACAGTCTAGTTCTTCCTGCTGTCAAGTACCTATTGAAATAAGAAATCTACTGTACATAGTACTATGACTTCAGTTGTTTCCACTGAGGCTTTATTAAAAATACAAGAAAGTGATATATTATTTATTAAATCGCATATTTACTTGTGTATACTATATATACTATATATATGGAATTAAATATTTACCCAAGATATATTTATTTCCTTCTCAGTTATAATTTTTTTCCTGATGGAATCAGTAATATTCTTAGATCTTGTTTTTTCACCGTTTGAACCAGAGCAACGAACAGCTTGTTTTGGGAACAATGAACAGATTTGGCAGAATTATACTATCTTCATAAGGAAATGAAAGAAAATGTGGGGCAAATTTGCACTTTTAAGGCCTCACTGACCTTTTCTGAACAACAGCTACCCATAACATATGTTTTGTGCTCTCCAGATAGAAATTTTATTTCTGTAATTTACTTCTGGTAAGCAGGCTGTACTTTAATGAGTTAATTTGTAGTTCCTAAGATAAAAAGTAACCTAAGTAATTTTTCTAACAATGAAAACCTTTTGTAAAAATTGCATATGACTTCAGATTTCTGGGTACAAAGTGGAGTTGGGTAATATGAATTTGCAATAGTATTTCAAGTTCCATGATAATCTTGCTAATTTTTTTCTTCAATTTGATTAACAGTGTCATAATAAATGATTTCTGATGCGCCCAGTGGAATAAATTTAGTGTACATATTCCATTTTTTCATTCAATAACACAACCAACATTTTAGCAAAAGTGGGTCATCTTGTACAAAGTTATCATCATCAGTGTTCCACTGACCTAATTACACATTGGTCCTGAAACAGTAAGCACTTAAGATGTCCATGAAGTTGTAGGAAAAGGAAGCTGCATACAGGATCAATAGTTCTGCATTGCTTCATGCTGTTGTAACATATTCATGGTCCTTATGCACATTGCTACATAACAGCAGAAACTGGTGATAATATTTGAATCGTAAATGCTTTTCTCCTTTGTGGCTGCGGACAACCTGTCCATTGTAGCACAAAATGCAGTCACCTAGGTTTTTTAAAAAAGTTTAAGCTTAATTTATTCCACATTGTCTATACCCTCTGGCCCACAAATCTCTCCCAGGGCTATCACACTTTCAGTGCAGCCCGCATTAAAGCTTTTTATCAACAGGAACATAAAGTCACAAACTGTTGTAGGTAAAGAAGTACGTTGAAGGATTTCAGTGGAGATGGAAATACTCTGTTGGAAAGGATTTCTGAATTATGATAGGTAATGATAATGACGGGTGCAGAGTTTCATGTGTAATTTTTGTCTGTGGAAAGCATAGAGGTAGAGTATCTCCAAAATTTTTCAGCAGTGTTTAGGGAGGCTGTGCATGCACCACCTGAGCTTAAACTCAGCTTCCTGTCCCACGTGTGTGATGAGAACATTTTTTCTGTACCTCATAAAGGTATTGAGATAGATAGCAACTGTTTTTAGAATACTTTGAAGACAAAGTGCAAAATATATCTTTCAGTTTTCCAAAATTTGGAATGCAAGCTGGTGACTTTCAAATCTATGAAACATTTCTGTAGCAGCTCATCTGGTGTTGTAGCCAGATTTTCAAAATTGATAAACTGGGCAAGAATGGTGGCAGTAATATAATTAATGATACCTATGCAAAACATGGACAACAGCAACTAAAAATAAGCAGAGACATTAAGACAAACGCAGCTGTTTTTCTAGAGTGTGCCATATAGTGGTGATGATGATAGTTATGTGTTTTTTTCTAGAACAAGAAACTATATGTAACTGTTATTTTCTTCCATTTTTAAGGACTGATACATATCCTTTTTGTAGACACTGATACAAAACAGAATTGTGTTTGATCATCCAATGCTAGAAGTGGGATTTCATTTGATGGAATCACTATCAAAATGCTAGAGCTATAGAATTAAACTGTTGTTTTATCCTAGGATATGTTTGAAAAATTATACTTGGAAATAGCATTAATTATTTTGAGAAGTATAAATGAAAACATGCAATTATTCCACGGGGAAGCTTAGGTATATGAGGAGGCGCCCATACATTCTCTAAAACAGAAATGACTTATGTAATTAAGTTACACAGAGCAAGATTGTGGCCGTGTCCTCCAGACCTTAAGACCTTTCAATTATTATGGTGTGAATACATAAATCCCCAGGATCAGATCTTGAATGTCCCATGTTGTCACGTTAGTGTTTTTTGAAGTTGCATGGATAAATTAATTTTTTGTGATTTCTGCATACGTAATTTTTTGCTTCAGTAGCATGACTCCTATACAACAGTCTCATTAATACTTGGATCTGGGATTGTATTCTGCTTCTGCTGAAGTCAATGGCAAAATTGCTGTGGGAGCAAGACTGGCTCTGTAATTAAGTTAATAGGGTCGAGTGTTATTACATTGTAGAATTGGCACTCAATGCCATTAACATCAACCAACCAAATGTTGGTTTTATAACACTTTATGAGGGAGTGATAAAGCAATTGAAAAATTAATCATAAGGGAAAATATTGGAATTTGAAATGTAGTCAGAGGAATCATTACAGTTCATTAATTTATGTGTAAATACTCATGTTTTCCAGTGGAATTATAAAATGCAAGTGAAGTGAAATGGCTGGTTCCGTTGAAGGCACGTTGCCATTATCATCAGATGGAATTTAATTTGTTTACAGACTCAGCATTGGGCTGATCCACATGGAGAAGTATTACTAAACAAGGGGGTTGACTCCTGTTTGTGAAGCCACAATTCCAGTTACCATAATAAAAGTGCTCAAGAAATAGAGAAAGAGTTAAAGAGCTTTTGTTGTTTTGGTAAATCATAAAAGTAGTGGCATTAGGTCTAACTGCATAAATAGCCAACCCATATGACTGTGTCAGTGGGTTACATGTCTGTCTTGACAGCTTTACTGATGGACTCTGGCAGAGAGCAAAGTTGAATATTGCATGCAAAAACACGGTCATTTTGATACATGCTGAATATTTGCTGTAGATTGCATGCTACTTATGTTCTGTCTGTTTGTGCCAGGAACAATGTGTACAGGAGGGAGACTGGCCAAAACAGGAGTTAACAGTGCTACAGTGAGCAGATTGGGCCATTCCAGTGTACAATCTGCAGATGTCCCATGGAACGAGGGACATGAACTCTGCAGCTGGTTGGGCGAAGTGGCTCAGTGCCAGTGCTAGGCTTGCAGGTGGATATTTGGACATGTGGACGAGTTTTTATCCATCAATATGGTCATATTGATGAACTATGTCATTAGTCTACATTCATTTAGGGAAAAAAACAACCCACAATCCAAAACCTGTTTTGCTAATTGTTATTACCATTATTAGTATTTTTCCTAGACCACAGTGTTGGACAAATGCTGAAATGGAATAGCTTTGAACTGGAGACCATACAGATAGACAAGGTCCTAGTTCTTATCCTCATACAGTCTTGTTCAAGACTAAACATTGTTTTTATATCATGTGGAAATTAAAGATGGCAATTTTATAGGGGAAAAATATTAATCTGTGTAGGTATGGTTTTGTTCTTCTAAAACATCCAATGATTCTATAAGTACTTCCTTGCTGTTGCTACCACTTCAAGTAAGTGTAGATATTCTAGGCTATATGGCATATACATACATAAATATTAATGACCCATGCATTTTAGTGTGTGATTTCTAGGAGAAGAAATATTTAGGTTTGAGTGTAGCTCTCCAGTATTGTTAAATTCAGTAAGAGCTGTGAACTCGTAAGGACATGACATTTCGTGAAACATTTTTTGTTTAGGTGAGTGTTGGCTGAGACACATGCTAAGAAACTAGTGATGATTTCACGTGTATTCAGTACATGATACAATTTCCTGCTGCATACCATGGAAGGTGTCTGCTGCTGGTACAGGTGGATACAGTGATCTTGACATCTTGATGGTGGATCAAGACAATTACAGATCAGTAACTGTGTACTCCCAGTTCTACAGAATGGTGAAATGAAATCCCAGTCTTCTATTAGTGTAGAATGAATGATGAATAGTAGTGTAGATTACATCTGTAGTGTAGACTACACAGGAATAGTCTACAAATGTGACAAAAACTCAAGTGGCCTTGTCTTCTTTTTTTTTTATTGTTGTTGCTTTTAAGTTTTAGCAATGATTTTTAAGTGTTGAATTGTACTAGGTTTAAAACAGTATACATATTAACTACATCACTGATTCCCTGTATCAGCGAAATGGACAAAATGTCTATACACCTACTTGAGCAAATCAAACTTTAGTGAAAATTTGGAGAAACGGATGTTGCTTTGCTGTAAGGGTCCATTTTCAATTTTAAACTTGACCCAGCTCCTTCAGTCTTGACAGAAAGCTCCCTTTTGACTCCACTTAGAATTTTGGATCAGAGTCTAACTATGTAACTATGTTTGTGTATTAGAGGTACATTTCTTCTTTTCAGACATATCAATTTGTGGTGCTGCTTTTGCACTAAAATATTAGATTGGTGTGGCTGGCATCTAACTATTTTTCATTAGGGCTGTATTATCAAAGACAAACAGTTACATGTCAGTAATTAACCACAGATTATAGGAAATTCTACTTAGTTGTTCTATTAAATGTGTTAATTTTTTCACGACAGTAGAATTGGCAATGGTTTGATGGAACAGAACCCAGCTTGAAACCTTAGTCTTTATGACCCTGCTTAATTTTTACTACATCACTCATTCCACTTTGTCTCCTGGAAAAGACAAGAGAAACTGGCAGAATGCAATTCATTAATTCTTTTATAATTTTCTTGACTGATAATGTTAAAATTAGTTTCATTAGTCATTGTAAAAACATTCCCAGTAAATAGAGACATTAATCTGAAGTGGCTGATTATTTAATTTTTTTTTTTTTTTTTTTGATTGTACAGGCAAGAATGATTGCTGACTTGATAGTCAGTTCTATAAAGGCATACTACATTCTTTTTACCAGAATGAACGTGACTGACTGTGGAAAGTGATATACTGAGAGGCTGTGTCTAAGATCAAGACCAAGTGATCTTATGAGAATAAATATTTTTGCATTAAAAGGGACTAAATAAAACAAAGGCCAATTTAAACTCTTAAGTTCAAATTTAATAATTAAAATGTCTGAAGCTAAAGGTTAAGCTAGTTTTTCTTTGTTAATGGAAAGACTTCTGGGTCTAAACTTCTACTTCAATGCAAGTATGTTTCCTGGAGGTGCACATGCCTCAACAGTATTAAACTTTACTTTGACATAACATGACTGTTTGTCAAATTCAAAGTTTTAATTAAATGTTATTTCTCTAATGTATTTTTCCATACTGATTTTAAAGTTTTCTTTGTAAGATACTGGAAAATTGCATAATTTTTTGTCAATATTTTTTAGTCATTAGGTACTTGCCTAAATTATATGTGTGAATTTGCTAGTTTGAATTAATGCAACGGGTACAAACACATATATGGATATATATGTATATATATATCTACAGAATTCAAAAGCAGCCATTAAATGCTTAATAGATATAATGGATAATGGTGGTATTTTAAGACAATAGAAAGCACTCCAGCTCCTCTAAATCAGATTATGTTATTTTTAATCCATGAAAGACCCAAATATATTGCATTTCTAAGTCACACACCACAGCTGTTCTCAGAAGAGATGCTTTAATGTGGAATGGGATACTTTGCAGTTCTGCTCGTGAACATGCTTCAAGTCCGGCAGTTTAAAGTGTTGGAAGGTTTTAGTTTGGCCAGTGATAACAAGGAAGGTTCTGTGACAGAGCTACAGTAGGGTCAAAACTCAAATATGTTTTTACTTGATTCTTCCTTGGATCATATAATATTTGTTTTGGAAGAAAATCTGCTACTTCTGGGCATCATGAAATTTAGAATATCAGTAGTTTCAGTGTTGAGCTGTCTTCACATTACAGCAGGTTTAATGAACCAAATTCTTGTCCAAACTATTTGTACAATAGCTACTTTTGTGTGTTTTGAACCAGCAATTCCTAAATAGTAATAAAATTCTCTATTTATTTCAGGTTTTTAAGAAGATTCCCATTGAATCTGCTAAGAAAATTGGTTCTAGACAGACACTTCTGTCTGAGATTATGAAAGAAAAGGAAGAATGTGTGTGGATTTAAAATCACTGTATTTATCGAGTTGTGGAGTGAGAAGTACTGGGGAGATAGCTTGCTCTGTTGCTTATTGTAGATCTACAAATTGTTTCTGATGCAGCTGAGAAAAATGCAGACCCTTAAAAAGGAGCACGGACCTGTTGACACAAGTAGCAGTGTGGACAAAATCATGGTACTTAAGTCGACTTTAGCAGAAGTATCTGAAGAATTGTCCACAAATGAAGATATACTACTTACTGAAGCAAGTAGTGGAAAGAGCAAATCTTCGGCCTGCCGGAGAAAGCGAGAATTCATTCCAGATGAAAAGAAAGATGCTATGTATTGGGAGAAAAGGCGGAAAAATAATGAAGCTGCCAAAAGATCTCGTGAAAAGCGACGACTGAATGACCTTGTATTAGAGAACAAACTAATTGCACTGGGAGAAGAGAATGCTACTTTGAAGGCAGAGCTGCTTTCATTGAAGTTAAAGTTTGGTTTAATTAGTTCTGCGGCCTATGCCCAAGAGATACAGAAACTCAGTAGCTCAACAACTGTGTATTTTCAAGATTATCAGAGTTCCAAATCAAATATTAACTCATTTGTAGATGAACATGAGCCATCTGTAGTTGGTAGCAGTTGTATTTCTGTCATCAAACATTCTCCTCAAAGCTCAATGTCTGATGTATCTGAAACATCAACTGTAGAGCATACCCAAACAAGTCGTATACAAAGCAACTGTAGAAGTCCTGAAAATAAGTTCCAAATTATAAAGCAGGAGCCCATGGAATTAGAGAGAGAGCCAAGAGATGACAGAGGTTCATATAAAGCATCCATCTATCCAAATTACATGGGAGCTTCTTTTAATGTGTACTCACATTCTCCTCCTCTCTTGCAAGTTAATAGGTCCTCCAGTAATTCCCCGAGAACGTCAGAAACTGATGATGGTGTAGTTGGAAAGTCATCTGATGGAGAAGATGAACAACAGGTTCCTAAGGGTCCAATTCATTCCCCAGTTGAACATAAAAATGTTCATGCAACAGTTAAAGTTCCAGAAGTGAATTCTTCAGCTTTGCCTCACAAGCTTCGAATCAAAGCCAAAGCCATGCAAGTTAAAGTGGAAGCAATGGATAATGACTATGATGCAACACAGAAGTTGTCTTCACCCATTGACATGTCCTCGAAAAGACATTTTGAGCTTGAAAAACATGGTGCGCAGAACTTAGTGCATTCTTCTCACACTCCTTTCTCGGTTCAAGTGACTAATATCCAAGATTGGTCACTTAAACCAGAACTCTGGCATCAGAAGGAACTCAACGTTAAAATTCAGAGTGGTTGCAAAACTGGAGTTGTTGAAATAAAAGACAATATCTACAATGTCTCTGAGTCAGAGAACCTCTATTTGAAGCAGGGCATAGCAAACTTATCTGCAGAAGTTGCTTCACTTAAAAGACTTATAACTACACAAATCTCTGCATCAGACTCTGGTTAATTTACTACTGAAAAAAGGCTTATTGTTTCAAAGGATGTCATTTGCAGTAGATCAGTATGTTTTGTATGATGCTGAATTTTCACTGGACTTGTGATGTCATTTCACTGTAATGTTCACATAATGTCTGATTGATGTCTTTTTGTGCACAAATTATTATGAAGACTAGGTTGTGCTATGATCACTATGCCTTGAGTATAGTCAAGTAGCCTGTACAAAGGCTGTATATAGTGGACTTTAATTTCTTTTTGTTCTACTACAAAGCGTGCAAGTTACCAGTTACAATAAAATATTGGTGACAAAACATAGAACATCTACTCCAGTTCAGTTGATTTTATGAACTTGTAAATAAGTTGTTAATTAAAAACTGGGTTTTTTCTTACACTGTGCTCAACTTCACTTATGTTTTTGGGTTTTACAGCCTAACAACCAAATTACAATTTACAACATGTGTGATCCTTCTGGCCACCTTTTTCCTTAATATGTTTTTTAGAAGAGAAGTAAAGTGAATATTTATAAATGAAGCAGTACCAATTTATAGCCTTAGCCTTCTTTAACTTATTTCTTAGTAGAAATTAACCAAAACCCCTGCAAATTCTAACCCAGTAACTAATATCAACAACCTTTTTTTTTCTCCTTCAATCTCAAACAAGACAGTAATAAGTTTCCTGAATGTTTTAGTGTGACAAACAATTTTTCAATATTATAACTTGGTGTTTTAGGTGAAATTAGTTAAGTCAGATTTGTGCATCTGCAAAGTTTTCAGAGCCTTGCAGTGACAGAACTGGACAGCACCATCTCTACCAAGGGGTGGCTTGCATCTGCAAGGGGTGTAGGCATGGAAAGTCCATCCCTCTTGCAAACCAGCATTCTGTCCATGGCAGTCCATGGGCCACCTGTACATGAAATATAAGGCTACTGGATTTGTAAACTCTGAGCTCAGCTAGGTGAATACTTACACAAAGGCTAGGCAATAGCAGTTGCAGAGTTAAAGGAGATCATCTGCAATTTTAGTTCCCAGAATGGGACATAATGCAATTATGCATGAAGTAAGTCTTGCCAGCAATTTGTCCCTGGTTTCAATGGCTTAATTAACTGAACTGGAATACCTTGGCTTGCTACAGGGCATTTTGCAAGAACTTCTCAAATGTTAAATAGAGACTGTGTGAAGAACTGTGCAATCTAGACACTGCTAGCCCCTTACAACTTATGCAGATGATGAGTTCTTCACTTGATGACTGGACAGGGCTGTGGTGCTCTTTGTCTTTCAGAAGAGCCGTTGAACCATGGAGTCTAGAATTGTATCACATATCCTTGGTTTGGCTTACCAAAACCTTTCATTTTAAAACTAAAAATAATTTATAAATAGAGCATAAACTTGGCAGAGGTTCTTTTCATGATACTTCCCCCTTCTTTTAACGTACTAATAAATCAGACTAACAAATAAGCTTTTTCTGAAAAGGCTTTATTAATTGCCATACTGTATAATGAATTGAACCTTTCCATAGGCTTAAAATACTAATTAACAAAACAATATGTAGGTATTGTTTTTTTAAATTAATACTTGACTTGAGTGAGAGGAAGTTTGTCAATTTTTTGGGGATATGAAGAGGAGTCTGAGTCACTCCTGATAGCTCTGAAGCTTGGTCCAGCAGTCAAGGCAATGGCAGAACTCCCTGATGTCAGTGAGGACAGGATTTGATTCTGTGCCTTTTCAGGAACTGATGATTCAGTTGTGTTCTGGGAGGACCTTCGCACAGAAATCACTGGTACTTTCTGAGCTTTTTTGAGCCTTCTAACTGCTGTGCTGTATTTATGGCATTCAGAGTTGATAAACTGCTATTCTTTTTTCATGCCTTAATAATACAATAGACCCCATAGCTGGGCTCTGTATGTATTTGGTAATTAACATAGATGACATTTCAATGTTACTGAAAATAAGCTCAGGATTATTGCATGAAATGTAAAAATTTGCATTGAATGATGGGGATATGAGACATGAGGCAGTGATTGCTACTGTCTCCTTGCTTGCTAAGTATCTTCTGTAAGCAACAATAAAATTCTTTAAATATTTTGCATATTATTTATCACATGTAATGTGTTCAAGGAGAGGACTTAAAACTCTCAGTGTTGCCATCAGTGTAAGCCTAGATCTATTGGGTTTTTTTCCATTTCTTGTTAGAATTGTTTGTCATAATGGAAGAATGTTGTCCTCTTTCTAGCTCATTATATATTTTGTGTATCTGTTTTGTGCAATTAATACTTAACAGTAATGATGTAGTTAATTTGTTGAAGGATGTCATTGCAAGAAAGTTATAGCATGGAGCTTAGGAGCACAATCAGATGTTATTTATACTCCCTTTATACCTTAGTGTTATGCTTCATTTGAAGAAAGAAATAAATAATTTGTCTTTTGTTCAAAACCAAATATAACCTACCACATGCTTTTCTATTATGTTCATCATAGTCCAACACAGGGGCATTGACTTGGGTTGATGACCAGTCTTCCCATAAGCAAGCTGCTGCTTCTCCATCTAATAACTGGAATATCTTTCATGTACCTTTTAAAGGTACAGACTGCAACAGTGTGGGTGGTACATGCAAAGCCCCATTATGGGCTGCATCTGCTGACTCTGAACTGCTCAACTGCAGCAGCTGCTGTGTAGATGGCCTCCTCCTGCAGAGAGAGCCCTCACCCTGCTTGCCCGTCTTCAGCCTGCTTCCCCTCCGGATGTGAACTGGGAAGGATGGAGTGTCATCCTGCGGGGGCGGGGAGGGGGACAGTGCTGTGGCAGTGCCCTGCATCAGCATTCAGCTGGTACACACTTGTGCAAGTGTAGGACCAGACAGCTGTGCTCTTCCAGCCTGCCTTCCTTGCACTGCAGGAAACAGAATCAGCCTCGATGGAAAGGGTAACCCCGGCTGGTCATCTAGTCTGAGTCTCAATGAGACATCAGAAGGTTGGTTTTGAGCACAAATACCTAAGTATGTATAAACTGGTATAACATCCTCTAACCTACAAAAACTTGTAAATTCAGCAATTCATAAAACAACATGAAACATGGCAAAAGGGGAATCTTTCTCATTTTAGTGTGTCTTCAATTACAAATGTTAGGGACGGCTACATACAAAACCAGGTAATTCTGAGACTTACCAGTGTAAATTCTCTTTTGTGATAATTGTTAGTATGAAAGACTTCATGGAAAGTTTTAAGAGAAGTCTGAGAAATGAATTTGGTTTGCAAGGTAAACTTTTTTCTAGTGATATCAACTGGTGGCTAATTAACACTGCAAAGTGTGAGTACAGCTCATTTGTTAAATTTGCCTAACTTAATTGTATATACACACAGTAATATAGCCTCATGTTCTGCCAATGCCAATATTTTGATAGGTGAATTGTATAGGTATTCCCATACATATACTGAGCCCAAACGTGATTTTCTGAACACTCAACTTTTTGTCTTTAGTAAAATTTACGTATGGCATGAGATGTATTTAAATTTTATTAATATTCTGTACTGCTAAATATGCCCTTGGTCATGAATAGGAGACAGGTAACGGACAATTTCTGATTATCCTTCTCTTGTTGTTTTCTCCCTAACGTCCCTATTTGACTAGTTTATGAGACCAAAACCACATCTGTGCAACTTAAACGCAAAATTGTGCAATAAACACATTCCTGATGTTTGGTTAAAACACCAGCCACTAAAAATCTTTTCTATTTGCTAGTCCATGAATATGCTGTTGAAAATGATATACAATGAATTTTGCAAGAAACTGAGAATCCAATTAATATGGCCTTTATTATTACCATATTGTTTGAAAAATACTTTTATAGCCTATTGCACAATACTAGATCAGTAACTACAAGAATACAACAAAAGAATTTTTGGTATTTCTTTCATAAGAACAAGTAACATATTGTTCCATTTCAGTGCCAAATCAAAAGTTAAAAACACCAGGCAGAATCCTATGGCTTAAAACTCAGTGTCTACTTCCCTTGACGGAGTAGGCTTTTCTGTGTAGAGTAAGGGACTCACTCAAGAGGAGTAACATCACCAGGATAGACACTTTACAGTTCTCTCCTGGCACAAACTCCTACTGATCTATCTCTAAAGCTAACTCTCATCACAAAGCAGTGATATATATGTCACTTTATACATATCACTGGAGCTGTAGACAACTTTCTCACTACGAAAGAGAAGGTAGCCAGATACTCAACTATTATTTATTCAATGACAGCTCTAGAAGGGCTTGGTGAATTAGGAGCAAAAGGTCAGAGTAGAGGCATACTGTTTATCTGCTTGGAGGAGAAAGTATCAGAAAACATTTGGTTTCAGGACTCCAAAAAATGGTGGGAATGCTTCTACGCTTTTATGAGTTGGCCAGCTATTACCCGTGCACTGATTACAACGCTGTCACTAGAGTTATAGTAATTCCCTCTGAAACACTATGGAGCTCCACAGAATTACAAACAGAAGTGCCTGAGAAGAACAAACACAGGGCATGGGACCCTACCGTGATTTGATGTGGGTTTACCTCCTGCATGCAAGCATCCTGCCTGCTTCTAGTGCATCGGAAAGAGACCTTATCTGAAAATTCCTGCTCCAGTCCAAACATTCTGAGGAAGGTAAATGGCCATCTAAACCTACCAACATTCAGATAACAAGTTCCATTTTCCGCCACCATCCCTCACTCCCCCAACAAGCCAATGCATGACTCAAAGCATTAGCCAGTTGTTAGACTTTTTCAGATTCTTAGATGTCCAAATGGGCATCTCAGTCAATAACTTACACTTGCAAAACAATCAGGCTACCCTGCTATCTGTATGTGCCCGTGTCGGTATCCATTATGTCTACATTCTGAGGCATGATGCCAAACAAGTTTCTAACAATTTGAACCTCCAAAAATTCTCTTAAATTTTGTATATAAATATACTGAGAACACAATGCATTCATTTCCATGGCAGTTCTGTTATGAAACCCTGAAAGCTGAGACATTGATGCTTTCTATAAAAATCAGAAAATATCAAAACATAATATTGTATCAACCAAAGAGCTGAAAATATGATCAAATGCAATGAGGGCCATTGTAGCAGAATGCTGTTTTCCTTTCTCTGTGTTCTTGACACTATACACATGAATTGACAATATATACGCTCAAAGTTCTCACTTTCAATAAAAGACTTGGTGACATATTCTACAAAAGCCTCATGGTTAAAAATGTGAATAAGCAAACATCAAAAATATTGGTGTAAGCAAAACAATATTGGACAAGAGACAATAACAGACAACATAGATGAACTATCAGTATTGCATGGGACTGGAATAAATTGTTTACATTCCCTCATTTTCTGTAAGGAGAATACTTAAAAAATGCAAATTTTAGCTTCTTTTATTAAATAATATTTATGTCACTGAAAATAAACAGGAGGAGGGCAAACAGTGCTTATTTGATGGTATTGATAACTATTAGAACGGTCCAGTTGTCAGGGACCTACAATGATCATCTAGTCCCACTGTCTCACCACTTCAGGGCTGACCAGAAGTTAAAGCCCATCATGTAGGTCATTGTACAAATGTCTCCTTTTAAGGCACTGACAGGGAGCCTGTTTCAGTGTCTGACCACACTCCCATTAAGGAAATATTTTCTTATGTCCAGTCTGAACCTCCCCTGATGTAGCTTTGAACTATTCCCACATGTCCTGTCACTGGATCCCAGGGAGATCAGCAAACCCCTCTCCACTTTCCCTCCTCAGGAAGCTGTAGAGAGCAGCGAAGTCACCCCTCAGCCTCTTTCTCTCCAAACTAGACAAACACAAAGCTTTCAGCTGCTTGGCACCCATCTGGCACAGATTGGCCCCCTCTAAGCAGAGCAGAAATACCAGCACAGAGGCTGGATCTGGACCAGCGGAAGGAAAATCTGTGCTTAAGGGCAGTGTGGCCTTTCCCTGGCTGCTCACCAGCTCTGCAGCCCGACACATGTGCCAGTCTGGCATTGTCCCTTCCCGGGGGCAGGACTTGCTCTTCTCCTTGACGAACTTCTAGGGTCTCCTGCCTTGGCAGGGTATTACCCTGGGGTGACAGAGAGCAGCACCAAATTGTGACTCCAGGCGAGGGGAGGGAATTGGTGATGGCCCATAGTAAGGCTGCACTGTACTGGGCAGTACAGGCTGGTAGGAGAGCAGAGAAAAAGGATGTGGGGGCAGAGACTGGTGTTGAAGAGCTCATGAGTGGCCTGGGGAGATGAGCTATGGGGCACAATATGGACCTGGAGATCCCCCTGCTAGAAATATCTGCCCTGGAGCTGGCTACAGGAATGGGCCTCGAGCTGGCCATCACTCATCTGATGGGACAATAACAAGGACAGGTATGCCACCTGTCCTGTTTGTAACACTAAGACTTCTTTTGAATTTCCAAGCATTCATTTTATTTGGATAGCTGGATCTGAGGGGCTGGGAGCCCTAGGAGGTTGGTGCATGCCCCAACTGGTGGCCCAGTGCCAATCTGGCTAACCCTTGAGGCATCCTCCAAAGTCATGGATGCAGGGATGGCTGAAGAAGCCCTAGACCCACTTGCCTGCCTCTTCAGGGGTCACCATGGCCCCTAAGGAGATGGTTCACTGCCCTGTTTGGAAGTGGAGGACCCAGGAACAGACTCCTCTGGCTCCTCCTGAGGTTCTTCTTGCTCCAACAGCGATGGTAATGGGTACAGAGGGGTAGCTTCTGGAATCCCCATCCATGGCAGTGGAGGAGGCATTGGACACCTCATCCATGGTGCATCTTGTAGGGCTGTCAGGAGGGCTAGGGCCTGGGCAGGGAGATAGGGTTGGTGGGCCAGCAGACGACAGGCCTCTCTGCTGCACCACCGCACAGCAACACGCATAAGCTGCTGCACAAATGTGGCCGCATGGTTTTGGAGGGACACCCCCAGCATCTGGACCAGCTGGTCTTCATCAATTCCATGGTTGGTCAGGATGTCCGTGACAGTGTCCTCCACTAGGTTTGCCTCGATCCAGTTGTTCCTGAAGATCTGCCTCAGCCTTGGTCGGGCCCAGAGCACCAGGGTATCTAGGAGGCATGGGTGGTCCCGGAAAAGTAGCATCCATTCCCCAGGCTGGAGGCTTCCCACAGAATGCCTGGACACTCCTTCTGCAGCCTGTGTTTGGGATGCTTCAGAGAAATGGAGGTCAAGGTGTCTGGGGTCTCTTCTCGCCTGGTGGACAATGATGGATGGTGTCTCAGATAGTGCAATGACATGCTCCATGTAGTCATTTTCTGTCCCCACTGAGTGCAAGATGGATAGAATCCTTCTCTTGCAGAGGGGGCACTTGGGTGTATTCTCTGCCCACTGCAGGATGCAGGTGTAACAGAACTGGTGCAGGCATGGCAATATGTAGCTGATCTCCTTCCAGTTGTCCAGGCAGATGGGACAGCAGTTGTCTGTCTCTGTGGCCATGCTCTTCTCTGCAGTGGCCTGGGGGACCTGGGGTTATGAGTTGCTGTTGCTCACCAGCATTGCAGCAGCAGGTTTTACTCTAGAAGGGGAAGAAGCACGATGGCCATCGCCTGGAACCAGAAGGGGTGATAGAAATGCCCTGGTCCCTCACGAAGGAAACCATCTTAGCTCCCCAGTAGGTTTCACCTCCCAGCTCACCTCTGCTGCTGTAAGTGCACCTCCTGGGTGACCCAGATGGCTGAACCTGGCAGGGAGGGGGAAAATCCTTCAATGGCTCTGGAGCTGAACACAGAGAGTTGCAAAAACAGCTCTCCTTGCACAATAACAACATCAAAGGCCTCTTTCAGCACTTCAAATCTTGCCAAATGCTCAGCAGGAGTCATAGAATGATTCATAGAATGATTTGGGTTGGACAAGGGCCTTCATGATTATCTGGTTCCAGCCCTCCTGCCATGGTCAGGGGCACCTTTGACTAGAACAGGTTACCCAGAGCCCCGTTCAATCTGGTCTCAAACAGCTCCAGGGACAACATCCACAGCATTCGCAACTTTTCTGGGCAACGTATTCCAGTGCCTCACCACTATAACAATAAATAATTCCCTTCTAATATCTAATCTAAACCTACTCTCAGTTTGAACTCATTCCACCTTGTCCTATTGCTATATGTCCTTGTAAACAGTCTTGCTTCATCGTTGGTGTAGGTTCCCTTCAGGTACTGGAAGGCTGTGATAGTCACTCCAAAGCCATCTCTTTTCCAAAATAATAAATCCCAATTCCCTCAGCTTTTCCTCATAGCAGAATGCTCTAGCCCTCTCATCATCCTGGTGTCCCTCCCCTGGACTCACTCCAGCAGTTCCATGTCCTTCCTGTGCTGGTTCCCCAGAGCTGGGTGCTGGGTTCCAGGTGGGGTCTCAGCAGAGCAGAGCAGAGGGGCAGAATCCCCTCCCTCCCCTGCTGCCCACGGGGCTCTGGATGCAGCCCAGGACACATTTGGCTCTCTGGGCTGGGAGTGCCCATGGCTGGGTCATGTCCAGCCTCTCACCCACAGCACCCCCAAGTCCTTCTCACAGAGCTGCTCTCTATCTGTTCATCCCCCAGTATGTGTTGATCCTGGGGGCTGTCCTGACCCAGTTGAAGCACCTTGCACTTGATCTCGTTAAACCTCATGAGATTCCATTGGGCCCACTTCAGGAGCTTGTCTAGGTCCCTCTGGATGGCATCCTGTCCTTCAGTTGTGTCTAGGCATGAGCCAGCTGGGTCAAGCTCAGCTGTAAGCAGTGAGGGATTCTGGGTCACAATCCATCCCTCAAGGGCATCACAATCAATCTCTAGGTGATATCACAATGGGCTGTCAACACCCACAGTACACTGTCTCAGTGCATCTGGGGTTTCTTCTACACCAGTGCCAACTCTATTCCCCATCTTGTCATCTTATACTCACACTGATGTTACAAGACAATCATTGAGGCCTTGGCTGTGCCTTCTCAGAGTCCTGAGTTTCCTCTGGCCAGGACAGACATCTCCAGGCACACGAAGCATAAGGGCTCACTCAGCAACAACTTGTGACTTCCTGGGAGGCTGCATGACAAAGTCCCACAGGTTCTCCACACACTTCACACTGCTGGCCAGCCCTTTGAGCTTTCCTGCTTTCTCCCACAATGTGTCACAGGCAGCACTTGGCTTTCTCTATCATGTATTCTGTCTTTGTTCTCTGTCTGGAAAGAATTACTGCTCAGCATGCATCAGATCTCATTTAGGTATTGCATCCTCTTTAGGGTCTTGGAATCAGATGGACAAATAAGGGAGGCTCTATCTTTTAAAGCAAGGACGCTCTGTCAAGCTGAGGCTGGTTCAACATGGAGCAGACAAAGTGCTGGGACATCTCACAGCACAGCCCGGTGTTTCTAAGGATGGGGACATGCCCCATCAAAAGGGTGGAAACAAAAGGGTGAGAGATAGGGGCATCTCCTGAAACTACAGAGTTTTGAACTGGAGACAAAGAATAAAACCAAAATTGCTGTAAGAATCACAAAGCACTGAAGTCTTCAAATTCAAAAAAAGTCTTTCAAAAAAAAAAAGCACTGAGGTCTTCAAATCCTGAGTGTCCATAACCCAGAGCATAACAGTCACAAGCCTGTGAATGGATACTGGTGAAGTCCTGGAAGAGAAAGCATGACAGTAGGAAACATAGCGAAGGACCCCAAAGCAGCAACAGCTTTGAGAAGGTTTTTACTTCCTGGTTACATTTGGTTCAGTATCTTTTACAGATGTTTAACTAGGAAAGAATAGAATAGTTCCAGTTGGCAGGGGCAACACTCATCTAGTCCTGCTGCCTGATCACAGCAGACAAACTGTTAAAGCCCATTATTGAGGGTGTTTTCCAAATGCCTCCTTTTAAAGCATCACCAGGTAGGGAACACGAACCATCTTTTTAGGGAGTCTTTTCCAATGTGCAACCACCCTCTCAATAAGGAAGTGCTTCAGAGTGTCAATAGGCTACTTCTTCACCCAACACAGTGTGCATCTATTCATCTCACAGCTGGACAACTTGTCCAAAAGAATGCTCTAAGGGATAGTATCAAAAGTATTATGAAAATCCAGGAATACCACATCCACCTCCATCTCTTTACCTACTAGGTAGGTGACCTAATTGTAGAAGCATCTCAGATTAGTCAGAGAGGGCTTCCCTTTGTGAACCCATGCTGTGCCTGATGCTTGTGTTTCCTTGAAGTGCCTTTCATGATCAATAGTATCTTCTCCATAATTTTTCCAGGTACTTAGGTTAGACTCACAGATCTGCAGTTACCTTCCCTCACACCTTTCTGAATTGTAATGACTGGCCAGCTTCCTCAGACACTCATGATTTTTGAGTGGGATCTTTTTGTCACATCCAACAGCTCCTGCAGTACTCAGGGATTAATCTCACCAGGTCTCATGATTTTATGAACAGTCAGGTGACACAGCTGGCCCCTGACAATTTCTGTGCACAAATGGAGACTCACAACTCCTGCAATTGTGGTCCTTTGATTCTGAGGTCTTACCAGTATTATTAAGGGCTGAAGGGAAAAAAACCCACTGAATACCTCCAGTTTTTCTGTATTTCCATTTGTCAGGGGATCATCTTCAACAGGAATTGGTCCAGTGTTTTCCTTGGGCCTCCTCTTGCTAATGACATGTTTTACAAGCCTTTTCTTCTTGTTGAGCACAACACTGGACATTTTCAACTTTTATTCAGCTTTGGCCTTGCATGCCATCTGTGTTTGTGAACATATATGATCTCCCTGCAATTTCTGATCTTACTTCTAAGTATCATCCATTTTTTTCTTCCTGAGTTCCAAGAGGAGTTCCCTGTTAAACCAAGCTGCTCTTCTGTCCCTCTTGCTTGACTTGAAACACAATAGGATGGCCTCTTTCCACACTTTTCAACAGTGGTTCAAGACTGACCAGCACTCGGGGGGACCACAAAAGCATATTCCTAGGGGATACTGCAAAACAGCTACTTGAGTAGCTGAGAATTTGCTCTCTTGAAATACACAGTGGAAACTTTGTTGAACTTTTTCCTCATTACATTAAGAATTTTAAACTCAACCATTTCATTATCACCATGACCAAGACAAACACCTACAATCACATGCATGAGTACTTCTCTATAAACAAATAACATGTATAGGAAGGCATCTTTTATAGTTGGAGGATTCGTGACAAGAAATTATCTTCAAGCAACTTCAGGAATTGCCCAGAAGTACTTGTGAAATCAGTATGGTATTTCCAGTAAATATCTGTGAACTTGAAGTCTTCCATAAGGACAAGGCCTAACAATCCAGAGATTTCTCTTAATTGCCTATAGAATAACTCATTAGTGCTTGTGTTAAAAGGGTATGGAAGGGAAGTACAGTTTTCTGGTTTATACATTAATCCACATCAATTTCTGTATCAACAATAAATTTTACTGTAAATCCTAGCAACACACTGATTTATACATGGAAATCAAAATGAATTACTCATATCTGAGAATGCACTAGGGAATTTTCTCTTTCTATACTGAGAATATGATATAATCTACATTCATATATGATTCAATATCTCTACACTGGTCTCTCCACATATAAAAAACCCAAAAATGTGGCCTTGTAGATGACATTCAGAGGGAGGAAAACCACTTCTGCAGTCTGAATTCTTTAGAAACCACTCTGTTTTTTTTCATGTCTCTCACCTTCTTAACAAGTGCAGGTTGAGAAGGAGACCGCTCTTGTTAAAAATGCTACAAACTTCTCTCTTTCATGTGTTATATTTGATGTGAATTAACAATTAAGTACTATGCCAGATTGTACAAAAAGTCAGGTCGCTCTCAGAAGATAATAAGTATGATGTCGTATAATGAATCTGAGTAGTAAGAAAAGTCTGAGACCCTCTTGGTTCCATGTTATCACTATTTCAATCTGTCAATATGACATTTGTGAATCTGATGCTTTCACTCACTCGCTTGCTTCATGCTTTTGTTAATTTCATTTTTCTTCTGATAATCCTACTCACCCTAAATCCATGTGATAATGCTTCTTAAGGAAAATATTCTCGTTTTGTTCATATGTGGCCTCAAGAGATTACAGAAACACTCCAGAGAATATATGCCATTCTCCTCTCTCTTTTTCACTTGTACATATTACATCTTCAAAAATTGACTGGAAGCGGCCTTTTTTCTTAAAAGAGCATTGGAATCTATCTGAGTAATGGACTTAGACACACTGCTGCCACTCCAGAGTGATTTCCATATGTCCCACAATTGTTGACTAAGAGATTCTTCTCTCCTGTCAATTCCCATGAGCAGATCTCAGAAAGTTTCTGTCTGTACCAGTAATGAACTACCTGAAGCTGTTTCACTTTCCCATTCATTTCATAGTTAGATGCTCAAATTTACTATAGGCTGTTGAAGCTATCTTCTGAAATAAAGAAATGACAGTCATTAGTTCAGTCCCATGAGCAACTGCTGATTAAAATCACAATTTAGCCAAAACCTATTGTCTTGATTTCAGTATCCTTGCTCAGTTTGAAATGTTTCTTTCTTTAGCTATCATTATGGTCCTTATCAGCCTCTCCTAAAAAAACATTTATGTGTTCTAAGCATAAATGAATAATCCTAGTTAAATTTAAAAATTAAAATGTTTAGAGTTGATCCTAAAGAAAGTTGACCTCCTTGTTTATTCTTGTTCTATAGACTGTATCTCTCAATATCAAACTGAGTATTGTGGCATGTTAAAAGGAATACTTTACATCTATATCTTCTTCTGACCCTGGGAAATTAGAAATTCTGAATTCTACTACATTACTATTGCTTTAATTTGGCATAAATTTCTGGCTGCAGTGTATTTACATGAGATAAAAGAAAATACATCCAGCCTTCAATAAGAATCCCATATTTTCATGGTAGAATCTTTCTGTGTGATGTAATAGGGGTGCCAGAAATGAGGAGAATGTAAAAAGCAAAGCAACAACAGTATATTCATCATGTAAGTGTGGTTTAAAAACTTGGACCATATTTGTTATTTATTATACAAGTCCTTCTTTACACGATGTGGTGTAATAATTAGATTTCTGTATTGTGGGATTGTCTGCTTCAACTTTGACAGAAGTATTTTCTGCAACATCTTTGAAAATGCTTGGCTCCAAAAACTGTTAATTATGTCATAGTTATTTCACATGAAAACCTCCAATTGAATCCTTAAGATCATGAAACAAAATATGTTCCTTTGAGAAAGAGGTACTGCTTAGAAAGGTACTCAAAAGGCAGATTTGTTTTTAGAAGGCTGCATACACGCAATTTTTTTACTCATTCTCTTTTCAAGTATCCCTGATTCAGCCAAAGCCACAATCCTAAAATATCCACAGACCAGCTGACTGCATATGGCAAATGGTGGTTTTCCTGAAGTGTAGTAGAGTATCTCATCAGAATTTCAGCCAGGACTATTCATGCCCATTAAAGTACTTAGGTAAAGGAAAAAGGAAATAAAACTAGAGATGCCAAGTTTTTATTTAAATTCAAGGATGACTGAAAGTCCAAGGGCACCCTGCAATTCAGTAAAAAGGTTACTAAATCTGAGATATGAAGAGAGACAGGTTACTGGAATAAGAGGTGTTTTTCTTGGAAACAGTACAGTGTATGTGTTTGCTTATCTGTCTATTTATAACATGAAACATGACCCAAGCACGTTTTTCCTGTGCAACATTTTATTAAATGTTGCATG
>VZTB01002123.1:28691-51335 GCA_013397245.1 Thryothorus ludovicianus
TATAATACCTTTGATTGAACATTAATTTTTTATTTCTGACCCTTTTCCTTACTTTGATTTCAGGTAATGAACCACAGACACCAGAGTTGGAAATATCTAGTTAAGCTGCCTCTGCCATCAATGCAAAAGGACATACTCTTCACCATTTTTCCAGGAAACCTAAAAATTGTTAAATTATTGGATTGTTCATATTGTAGAAATTCCCTTACTTGTTTTCATTGATGTGAATCTGATTTTTCCTAGTACAATTTAAATACAGATTTTCTCTTTCTGACTGTACCATGTACCACTTTAAGAAAAGATCTGCCTAGACTCAGTATCTTTCCTTGGTTTTCTGTGTCACCCCCTTCTCAGTTACCTTGTTGTTTAAGGAGCATGGGTCTCTCAGAGTGAGGAACTTAAAATTTCTAAAATTAAGACCTTTTTATGTACTCAGATTAAAGTATTTAAAATCCACTTCCAAATGCAGGTGATTGGAATTGCATTACACCTTTCTAGCAACACAGTTAATGAGAAAATAAATCTAAATTAACTTAAAAAGCAGGGGAAGCAGAAGATATATTCATAATTCAGATTAAAATGATACACAAAAAACTGAGAAAACTTTTTCTCCAGGATGAAATGAAGTAAAATCCTGCCCCTAATGTAGTCATAAGTGATAGAGCCATTCAGTTTAGTGGTACTAGAATTTTTACTCTGTTAATACTTGAAACATATTAAATACTTTTAATATGTTTTACCTGAAAACACTGTGGAGGTTTTCTGCCTTTTTTTTTTTCAGAGAGCTGAATGAATAAAAATGTTATCTTTTATGAATTATCCAACAATAATCCAGTTTCAGTTGTCTGATTTAATGTAAAACCCTGACTTCAAAAATGTACAATGTTTTGTAGTAAAAGTTTACAAGGTACATAAAAACTGAATATATATTCTTTCTGTTTAGTCAGTTAAAAGACAGCTCTCTTTTTCTTTCCCTTTTATTTTTTTCCTTTTCTCCCCTCCTTCTTTTCCAATAATGTTTTGTTGTTTGTCTGCCAAGTCTTGTAAAAGGAATTACTTTCTTTGGAAATCTTTGGAAACTCCTACATATATAAAAGAAAATAATTCAGTAGCATTATCACATAACAGAAGTTATAGCCAACTGAGGAACTGAATCTGAGCACACTATGAAACCATTTAGGAGAAAAAAGCATTAGCAAATGCATATAATTTTGTTTGTGTAATTTGTCATTAAGAAGAAAACAACAAATAGGTCAGAGGTGAAGGCTCAATTTTATGGAAAGTCATTCCCATATCTTTAGTGCTTATCAGGATGGAAAATTGCAGGTCTTGCAGTCAGTTTTGGCACTTTCCTCAGAGAGGGTGAGAAAGTTTCCCTCTCTTTGCAGTAGTTTTGGGACTTGTTGAGATCAAGACTGCTTTTACTTTCCATTTGGCCCCATGAAAACCTTATTACTGTGATTCCTGCATATAAGGTATTCTTAGAGAGGCAGAATAAAGCAGAAAAACCTACAAATTACCTGAGAAATTTTACAGGTCCTTTATGACTGACAAGCCCAGTGCCACAGACAATTAATTGATCTTACACTATATTACTTGAAAACATTTCCACGTGGGTTTGGACAACAGAAACTGAGAGTCTGAGTGAGTTTGCTAATTATTTTTCCTCTATCCTTGATGCCTCTCACATAGGTGGCTATGCCACCTTGAAGCAAAAAGTTTTTTCATGTTTTATGTCAGGCAACCTTTCTATGTGAGGACTTCACCTGAACTGATGCTAATAGGTCATACAATGTTATTCATATTATTTTTGAAAAACTTGCATGGCTTGAATGAATAACTTCTTACTTTAGAGCAGTTCATTTTTGCACCAAGGGGACAAAAGGGTAAATGTGTACAGTCTGTACCTTGTTTTGGTCCTTCCAGTCAATATATAGAAAATGTACTTTTAAAAGTGGTTTCAAACACATTTAGCAGATATTTGCATGGATTTAATTACTTCTATGATACTGCCTCAATATTACCATATGGCACCACTTTAAGACACAGTTGTGCTTTAATATGGCTTATTTCTAAACTTTAGGTCCTTCAAGATGGAAATACTGCAACTCAGCCCATTTGCATGACTTTTGACAGAAGGATGAAAAGTCAGCAAAAGGCACATCCTCGGCACTCCAGTGATGTCACTGATGAAGTGTAGTACTCTGTAACAAGTTATGGAGATGATAAAAGGGTTAGCTGGCATATCTTTCAAGATAATTCATTTCCTCCAAAAATCTTAGAAATGACTAGCTGATTCGGGTTTGAACTTAGACAAAGCTTGAGGTAGGTATTCACCATGCCAAATCTTAGTCTGAATGGCTACACTTATTACAAGTGAAACTGTTTTATGTGTGGACAGGGGGACAGCAAATGTAGGCAGCATTGGTGTATAACATGAAATAGTTTTCTGCTTTTGCTTTTCAAATATGGAAAAGAAACAGTGTGTCTGGAAGAACAGCTCTGTGCCAAAGTCAGCCTCCAAGTAGTCAAATGTCTCTCATCTACTCTGCATCCCACACAGAAGTGTGTGTGGGAATGCTTGTAAATTTAATGAAGTGCTGACTGAAAGAAGTTTATGCCTGGCTTTCAATTAAATACTAATAAGATAAGCTTAGGCAGAATAAACTCCTTGTTATTATGAAGATGGATTATGTTAGCTATCAGCAACCTCTGACCTCCCAGCTTTATAACACACATTTTTTTCAATGGGACCATCCATTGATTCCAGTGAGGTTTGGATTGGTGTCTTAGACATGCAGCTATTGTTAATATAGGGTAAGTATTGAAATACCACACAAAAAGAGTCCAAGAAGTGGTTTATAAAACTATCTTGTATAAAAATCTAACTGGGAGGTAAAACAGAAGACAAGTCTATGTCTAATGTTTTTTCTTAGATCTCCCAAATCATATGTAGCTGGTGGTTCTGCATCTATGCAGATCAAATTGCACATTCCAGCTGTCTCCTGGCTCCAAGATTAGGCAATATTTGGGCATGTGTACCTTTATTAGAAAAGGTACAGAACAAAAAGGTCTACATCTCCACCTGCACCCTTTATGAGGCCTGTCTGTATGACATATCTCTAATGTAAGCACTTTAGCCTCTGTTACTCTGTACAAACAGTACATTCATCAGTTATCTCAGATGGAAAAAGTGAAATTTACTGTTAAATTTTTCTAAAAGTGAGCCTGGTATCATGACAGAGAGTATTTCAATGCCCAATTTTTAGGATACCTAAGTGCACTGCTGGACTCTTGGCATTTGGAGCCTCCATGAGGAAAGATGGGATAGCCAAAAAGTAATATAAGCAGCAAACAATCTAAGCTAGCCAATAGCGAAATACTGCGGGAAAAATATGTTTTGAATACTTTATCCTATCCACAAAGTTCTTTAGTTCTATTATGATTTTGAAGAAACAAATTGCCACTTACTGGGATTTGAACAAATATATTCAGAAGGCTGTAGAAACACTTTTTTTTTTTTCTTTCAAAATTGCTGTCTTCAAATTGTTGCAGTTATCTGTTTCTTACCATTCTTGATAGTTTTCTATTAGTAAAAGTGTAACAGCTGCTTACATTCTATGGTGGAAATGGGAATGTAACTCACTTCGTGCCACTGAGCATCTTGTAAATGCATTTTTACTCGAAGACATACTGTATCTGACAAGTCTGACAGACCACATTATATCGCTAGTAAGAAGTTTCAGCCAACACATGTAATTGAAGACTGGGATACAGTAAAAATGACTAAAAAGACATACAAAATCTGATCTCAGAGAAATGTCATTTTGTGAACATACCAACATTAATTTGAATAAATCTTTAAATGGTACTCCAATTAACTTTTCCAATAATGAATTACTTTTTCAGTAATGTACCAACTCTTAATTAAAATGTATTAAATTTCCAATTGTTAACATTAAAAAAACTCACCTATCGTCTTCACTTCTTGTTCACTATTGTGTTTATTTTGTGCACTTCTGTTTTGGTATATGTAACAGTTCAAGGTTAGTTTTATGATACACTTCTACATGTATTTTACACACAACTCTAAAAACAATACTGTATTTAAAAGAGAAATTTCCTCCAGTAGATTTCAGTAATAAAACATGTTACTCTTTGTATACCAATGTGTACTTTTTCCTTTTAGCTTGTTATCTGTTTTACTATTTGAACAATGATTTTCTTCTTCTCTAGTCTGATTTTTTAAATTTTTTAAATTGTGTCATGAACTTCTAACTGAATTTGTGACATCAATCTCTTCCATGACAACAGTCTGATGCTTTAAACACAGGATTATGATGAATCCAACATATGATTGAGTAAAAGGGAAGCAAGACCCTCAGCAAACAAGATTTCATTAGACTCAGTGGTGTTCTCATAAAAATGTGGAGAAAGGAATATAAATGCTGAATACACTTCTATTTTTCAGCATTACAATTCTGTGTGATGGTCCATACACAATGGTTATTTATTTCAGATGTTTACAGTATTTGATGTAACCTCTGTGGAACTCACACATTGCCAAAAATTTCAGATATATTAATCAGTCTTATTTGTGTGTACTTAACTCAAAACATGGTGAGTTTCCATGACTTGTTGCAGTGCTGCATAGGCTCACTAGAGGTAGTAGACTCTCATCACCTCTGAAAAAATCATGCTGAGAACATTTGAGGCCTAACATTTAAAAACTGAATCACAGGCAACTGTTGAGAAATATGGCTGTAGATTAATTTGTCTTAGTAAATTCATCTTAAGAAATTCTACGTGTTCAACATAACGAGTCAAAAAAACATTTATAAAAAAAAATCATTTCAGTCCAGCACAATCCAATTTGTGTAACGGGGAAAAAAAAAAAAAAGGAAAAGAAAAAGGTCCGTCTTTGTTGTGGCCCATTTTTGTTTTGATACATTATTTTATTCATCGTTAGTGGTACTATTGTTAATGGTTTGTTCTGTGTATCCTGCACTTTCCCCAAGTTGGTTTGTTCCTGAATTGTAGCCACTCCTGAAACTGCCCTTTATGGTATTCCCCACCTTTTTTTTCCAGCTCCTTCCCTATCAGTCATTGTAACCCTAGCCACTCCAATCTTGAACCAATCCTTCAAGTGTACCTCCCTTTGGGCGTTCCTGGGTGTCTCCCAAACCTCCATGCCCCATTGGACCATGTGACCTGCCCTCTCCTCCCACCTGTCCCAGCTGACCCCAGAGAAATGCTGTAACCCACTCATTCATTCCTCAAAGGTTTTCCCATTGGCTCCTTGTTTATATCCACCTATTGATCTGTTACTGTATGAAATCCTGTGCTCAGCAGTGCCTGGCGCTCTTTTGCTCCTGACTACTGCAACTGCTTGGACCCCTTCAACCCCAATAAACCTCCAGCTGGAACCTCAAGATGTAGAGCCTTCTCCTTTCTCCTTTGCCTGATCCCTCTCGTGGCTAGAAGATACACCACTGTAGAGCTAGCAGCTCTAAAGTTTCTGCTGCTGGTAGAAGCCCCCACCTCGGCAGTTCCCAACTCCTGGCATGGTGCTGGAATTTCACAGAGCTAGCCCAGGCTCTGGTGAGCCGCGCCAGTTTGATGCTCAATGTGAGGCCTCCCTGAGGGTCTGAGACCCCATGAAGGACTGGATGGTCCACTCTGTGGAGCATCAGAAGCCTTTGGCTGTCTGCTATGCCAGTGGGAGCAGACCGAGTTTTATTTGGTGGTGCTCCCAGGGATGAGGGCAGCAACCCCTGTGGCACCAGATATTGCCTTTGGGATTGGGACTGTTGCTGCAGCACTCTTGTCTGGCAGGCAGGTGAATATCTCCTGAGTGGGGAAAATTGTGTGATTGGGTGGACCCTATGTGTGTGTGTATGTGTGTGAAGTCCTTTCCCAGGCTGTCCCTGGACCCTTGTTTTACTTTCCTTGAGTTGGCTTTTTGCAGCAGCTTTGGGTGGAGTTGACGAGTAGACTTGACATTAACGTGTGTGACAATGGGTGCCTGCCTGTCCACTCAGCAAAGGGGGATTTACATCCAAATTGTAGGAATTCTTGAGGGTAGGGGGAAATGTTTTTCAAAAGGATTATTGAAGAAATTGGTCCATTGATTGTTTTTACACGTCCCCTGGGTGTCCCCTTCAATAGTGACCGCCGTCCCCTTTTGGACAGAGTAGGTTTGAAATTGACAGATTTATTGAATCAGGAGGACACCTCAGTAAAATTTATTCTAATTCAGTTTGCCCTAACTGAGAGAGGGGAAGTGGAGAAACAACCACCACCAAGTTCTACCCCAGTTATCCCTTCCCTGTGATCCTGAACCTCTCACCCTACACCAGGGGGGTCGCACAGAGCAGACCGCACAGTGCAGGGCAAGCAGGCTTGCCTCAGTCTCACTGGCTCTCCACATCTCTCTCAGCACCCTAGCCCTAGTGGTGGTGGCTGCACTACCAGGGATTCTTTCCTTTGACTCTCTACCCCAGTTCAGATGCTAAGTTATAGCTGAGGTTCCTCTCTGTCCTCCTTCCCTATCCCACCGTTTGCAAAATGGCTCCTGTTCTCCTTCCCTGTCCTACTGCTCTCAACGTGCCCCCAGAGGGCACAAGATAGAGCCCCTCTTTTCTGCTCCATCTTCCCACAATCCTTTCCTCCCTCTTTCACCCAACCCTTTCCTTTCCTCATACCCTCACCTTCCTCCTCACTCGGACCCCTCCTTTTCCACCCTGGCTCCACCTCCCAAAGTTCCTGCAAAAGTTCCTACCCCTTCTTGTTGCTGGTCCACCTCTAACCCCTCCTCTTCCTTCTCTGATACTTCCCACCCCTTTCCAACTTCCAGTTCCCACGCCTCTTCTTCCAATTCCCACACCACCAGAACCAAATGTGACAAGCCTGGGGATCAGAACCCGGAATGGGAGGCCGTTTTCACTGCTGCTCCTGTTGTTTTTCGTGGTTGGGAAAGTGTGCTCCCAGAATGGGAGCCCTCCTCCTATGAAAACAAAAAGGAACTTTGCAAAGCTCAGAAGGACTTTGGTAGGAGAAGTGAGTACTTCAAAAGCTTACTGAAGGCCATCTTCTCCTCCAACCTCCTGGTCCCCTACGACTTCAAGAATTTCTTTTCACGCCTTCTTTCCCCCACTGAGTATATATTGTGGGAAAATGCATGGAAGAAATAGTTACAGGCCATTCGTTATGTGCTCTTGTAAAGTTCAGATGGTGCGCGTGACGCCTTTGGGAACATGATTTCAATGAACCACCTGAGCGGTGAAGGGGAATGGGCTCAAGCCAAAGACCACGCTAAAACTTTAAGCAAAACCATTCTAGAATGAGTAAGGGGAGCTGCAGAGAAAGCTCTTAACCAATAACCAACCTGCTAGTCCCTGATCTGCTTTTCTAATATTAAGCAGCAGGCAAATGAACACTTTGTTAGTTTTATCTATCCACTAAAATTACAAATCGAAAGACAAATAGAGAGCCCCAGCTTGCATCCCGATATGCTACTAGAATTAGCAAAAACTAGCACAAATCAAGTTTGTCAGAATATCATTCTAGGAATGCCTCTCAATCCACCACCCAGGTTATTGGCAATTATAGAGGTATGCATGAAAAAAGCTGCTGTATTTGCCAAACCAGAGAGCAAGAAACACCAAGTGGCTGAGATCGTGGCTGAAGTGGCACCTGATGCTCCTTCACCTCTAACGCAATGAGAACCACCTACATGTTACTGCTAGGGCCGAAGGGGGCACGTCACAAGCTTTTGCCCAGCATTGAATCCCTGCAGGCCAGGGCAATCGAATGTTGAGGGATGGGAACCTACAAACCATCAAAAAAAAAACCTAAGGAAGCAGCGTGAACCTGCTCTGCACATTGATAAAAACTGAGCAGGTTGCACAAAGTGGGGGGAAGCCAGACTCGACTTGGAAGCTGGACATGACAAGCTTCATAGGACTGACACTTCTCTTCACCAGATAGACATCCACCACCAGCAGAATAAGAAAGTATGGTCTCTTCAATTGCTGCTTTTGTTAGCATGTATAAAAGATCACTTTTCCAGGTCCCAACACTGGACTGCAATTGTCATGGATGCAGTAGGTGGAAGATTGATGCCTCCAAGACCCAACTATAAGTACTTCGTCATTAGAGATACAAAGTACACACCCCCAGAGACTGAGGTCTCTCTGATCACCCTCCTGGGTGATCCAGAAGAACTCATTCTCTTGGCACGATGCGTCCACTCACCCTTCCACTTGGGCAATGGCCAGGTCATCGCCCAGGCCATCCCTATATTATCAAGTGTCCCAGTAGATGAACATGCACCTGAACTCTACTGGGAAAAGTAGTGGATGAAGATGAACCCATTATTTTCTGTTACCTTAAGAGGGGTGACAAAACCCTCAGAATGAAGGGCTTGTTGGACACGAGGGCAGGTGTGATGATTATCCCTGAATAGAGATGGCCGTCACATTGGGAATTGCAACCTGTGGCAGGCCAGATACAGGGCATGGGGGATACCCCATTGGCAAGAGTATCAAAGAGCATCGCACAAATTAAGGGACCAGGTGGACAATTGGCTTCTTACATCCGTTCGCTGCTGATTTTAAGGTGCCCCAGTGGGGACGGGACACTATGTCACAATGGGGGGGTTTGACTTGAGATCCTGGAAACTCCTCAGGATTTTTGATGGTGACCACTGTGGAGCGCCCTACCCTAAAGTTAGATTGGACCACTGACTCACCAGTTTGGGTAGATCAGTGGTCACTCAGTAAAGAAAAAACTGAAGGTGCTCAATGAGCTCATGAAAGAGCAGCTGGCTCAAGGGAACATCGATTCTACTTTTAGCCCTTGGAAACCCCAGTCTTTGTTATCAAGAGGCTGGGAAAAGACAAGTGGTGGCTCCTCCACAACTTCAGAGAAATCAATAAAGTCATTGTAGACATGGGGCCCTCAAACTAGGAATGTCCTCCCCAGTGATGCTCCCCCCAAAATGGAATTTGACAGTTGTTAATATCAAGGACTGTTTCTTTAAAATTCCCCTAGACCTTGCTGATGCCCAATGGTTTGCCTTGCTAGTGCCGACCCCCAAATGAGAAGCCCCAGTGAGGAATTTCCACTGGCAAGTTCTTCCCCAAGGCATGAAGAACTCACCTACCATCTGCCAGTGGTACATCGCCTCATTGCTGTCCCCTGTGTGCACTACAATGGGGGAAGCCATCATACTTCACTACATGGATGATGTGCTGGTATGTGCTCCTGATGACAAGGTACTTCAGCACATCCTTGACTAAGTGGTCAAGGTTTTGACGTCTGCAGGTTTCTTTACAAGAAGAAAAGGTTCAAAGGATGCCTCCTTGGAAATATCTGGGCCTGGAGATCACTGTGAGGACCATTGTTCCCCAAAAATTGGCTTTTAACTGTGATTCAAAAACTTCAGCCCTCCCTGTGTGGGACTTTGAATTGGGTCAGGCCTTGGCTAGGCATTACCACTGATGACTTAACCCCCCTCTTAAAATTTTTGAAGGGGAGAGAGGAGCTAAGTTCTCTAAGGTATCCAAGATTCCATAGGCAAAAATTGCTTTGGAAAAGGTGGAGACTGCACTGGCAGAGANTCCCCAAAAATTGGCTTTTAACTGTGATTCAAAAACTTCAGCCCTCCCTGTGTGGGACTTTGAATTGGGTCAGGCCTTGGCTAGGCATTACCACTGATGACTTAACCCCCCTCTTAAAATTTTTGAAGGGGAGAGAGGAGCTAAGTTCTCTAAGGTATCCAAGATTCCATAGGCAAAAATTGCTTTGGAAAAGGTGGAGACTGCACTGGCAGAGAGACAATGGCCCTGGTGCAAATCAGATCTGCCATTTAAATTTATTATATTGGGGAAGTTGCCACACTTCCATGGGCTGGGTTTTTCAGTGGGACCAGGACCAGAAGGACCCACTCTTGATTATAAAATGGGTCTTCCTTAGTCACCATCAGTCCAGGAACATCTCTAAGCCATAAGAATTGATGTTGCAACTTGTCAGGAAAGCCAGAGCAAGGCTCTGGGAACTCCCTTGTTTTGACTTTACATGCATTCATTTGCCACTCAGCCCCTCTGAGGATGAAACATCTCCAGAGAAGTTGGAGAAGGAAATGTTTGAACATCTCCTGAGGAACAATGAAACAGTGCAAATCTCCCTTGAAGATTACAGTGGGCAAATTTCTGTCCATGCCTTTGTTCATAAATTGTTTACCTCAGAATTCCAGTTGGTACCTAAAGAAAAAAGGAGCCAAACATCGCTCAAAGCTCGAACAGTTTTCACTGATCCTGAAGGTCAATGATGTCCTGGAGGGATCCTCAGACTCAACAGTGGGAGATGGACCTTGATTATGTAAAGGGTTCCTGTCAGATTGCTGAGTTGGTCACAAGAGTTAGAGCTTTTGAGAAGTTTTCAGAGTCACTCAATTTGGTAACAGAGTTGGCATATACTGCAGGGGTTTTGTCAAGGGCAGAAAATGCTGTCCTCAGGAAGATTTCAAACCAAACTTTCTTTGAATTGCTCTCAAAACTGATCTATACTGCCTCCCACTGAGAGCACCCATATTTTGTCATGCATGTAAGATCACATACTGCTTTTTATGGCGCGATTGCAGAGGGAAATTGAAGAGCTGATTCCTTAGCAGCCACCACTGCTGCTGATTTAGTGAGGCTTCCTGACATCTTTCAGCAAGAGAAGTTAAGCCATCAAATGTTTTATCAGAATGTGCCTGGCCTGGTTAAGCAGTTCCACCTGAAGTGAGATCAGGCCGAGCCATTGTGGCCACATGTCCCTACTGCTAGTGCTTGGCCATGCCATTGATGGGCACTGGAGTCCACCTCCGGGGACTGGAAGCTGCGAAGTGTGGCAAACTGACATGATGCAAATCCCCGAATCTGGCTGAATGAAATATGTGCATGACTCCATTGAAATCTTTTCTGGAGAAGTCTATGCCTCTGCCCATGCAGGAAAAAAATGTGAGCATGCTGTTGAACATTTGCTGCAAGCCTTTTCAGTGCTAGTGTTCCCTAAAGAAATCAAAACAGATAATGGCCATGCCTATGTTTCCAAGGCCTTCAATGAATTCCTGCAGAATTGGGTAGTTGAGCATAAATATGGCATCCCTCACTCCTCCACTGATCAAACCATGGCTGAACAATCCAATCAATTGTTCAAACGGGTCTTGGAGCATCAACAGGAGAGCAGTAGCGGGCTAACACCACAGGGCAGATTGTGTAAAGCCCTCTTCACCATCAACTTCTTGAATTGCTCATTCAAAAACATGGAAGCCCCCAGTGGTCAGACATTTCTCCCCTTACAGCAGTTACAAGCTCCAAGAACACACGCTTGTGTTAGCCCATGACCCTGAAAATGGCAAGACTGAGGGACCATACAAATTAGTGACATGTGGTCAAGGATATGCTTGCATATCCACACCCTGGGACTACAGTGGATCTCACAAAAGTGGGTGAAATCGTATGTTCCCAGACACCCCAATAAGCCACCAGAAAAGGAAAGAGAAGTGTCAAAACTCAGCTGGGGAAAGAAACAATGCCTTCTATGTAGAAAAGGAAGTCTGGACTCCTCTTTCTATTCTGTTTTTCTCCTTCTTAATATGTTTACTGATGATTTCTGAAAAATTCAATGACTTCTGTTGATTTCTTATTTTCCAGAGGGAAGCCATCCCCAAAATGTCATCTGTAATGTGGGTCCTCATTGTCCTTTCTATCCTGTCCCCAGCCTCATATGCATGGATTGTCCCACAGCCCAGAATGAATGTCTGGGTTGCCCTGGCAGAGACCCTCATGCTAGATAACATCTGCCTATCTACAGCAGGAGCAGAAAGCCCAATGTCCACCTGCCTAGTGGGGATCCTGTTAAAGCCCTAGGAATTTTCCAAGAGTCTGACAACCCTATGGAGAAACCCTTGTTCCTTGGTTTTATATGAATGTCTCCACTCCCAAAAGCCGGCTTGCCTTATGGCAGCATTGGGGAAAAACCCTAGCAATCTACAATAAAGAGTCCCAAGAATTTGAACTTTTAGTTCTTCCCCTGCTTCTTTTTGCATTCACTTTAATTATGATCTTTATCTTAAAGCCCAATATATTTCTGTTAAACAATAAAAAAAGCAGTTTCAAGCTGCTAAATGGTTGCCAGTATGTAAATAATGTCGATATGGCCTCAACTGCAACTTACCCCTGGAAATTAGGGAAAGATCTGTTTTTAATTTGTGGAGAATGTGCTCAGGCTGGCATCTCCTCTTGCCTTCTCGGACGTCTGTGCTCCCTCAATCGGTTGTCGCTGTTTGCCCCCAGCAAAACCCAAATTAATGATTGGTATGTAAAGAAAAATTTGGCCATACAAAAGAGAAGTGTTAATGAATTAGATGTAAATTGCAATTCCAAATTTATCCATTGATCACACCCCAAAAGAACTGTGGTGTTCATTTTTTACTTTGGTATCAGCAGCAAAAGCTCTAGGTGAGTTGGGACACCTAGAACATTGGGTGGTGAAACAAGGATATTTGACATCAACCACGATCAGTGACCTCCTATCAGATGAGGAGATGACTAGGCAGGCCGCCCTTCAAAATCATGCAGCAATTTCCTGCTGCTGCTCCACAGTCATGAATGTTCTGAATTCGAGGGTTTCTGCTGTTTTAGCCTAACATCAACAAGCCTGGACATCCACAAATCTGAGGATTGGCTAAGGAACATCTTCTCTGGATGGGGACTCAAAGGATGGCTTTCTTCCATCGTAAAAAGTATTCTTTGGTTCATTTCAGTTATTATTGTCTTAATTATGTTTTCTCTTTTAAAAAGGTGTTGTTTGTCTGCCGCCATCCATGTAACATGTACTTCCCCCAATGTCAATGTTTCTGAGACCTCTACTTCCCAGCTTCCCTAAGTTTGGTTTCATGATCCATACCCTAACTCTAAATACTGCCCTGACCCTTTGTTTGGAAAAAAGAAAGGGGGAGATATTACAGCTTGTTTTTGTTTTGATTCATAATTTTTTTCACTGTTAGTAGTTCTATTGTTAATGGTTTGTTCTGTGTATCCTGCACTTTCCCCAAGCTGGTTTGTTTCTGAATTGTAGCCACTCCTGAAACTGCCCTTTATGGTATTCCCCGCCCTTTTGTTCCAGCTCCTTCCCTATCAGTCATTGTAACTCTAGCCTTTGTTTTGGCACCTTTCTTGTCACTCCAATCTTGAACTGGGCGTTCCTGGGTGTCTCCCAAACCTCCATGCCCCATTGGACCATGTGATCTGCCCTCTCCTCCCACCTGTCCTAGCTGACCCCAAAGAAATGCTGTAACCCACTCATTCATTCCTCAAAGGTTTTCCCATTGGCTCCTTGTTTATATCCACCTATTCATCTGTTACTGTATGAAATCCTGTGCTCAGCAGTGCCTGGCGCTCTTTTGCTCCTGACTACTGCAACTGCTTGGACCCCTCCAACCCCAATAAACCTCCAGCTGGTATCTCAAGACGTAGAGCCTCCTTTCTCCTTTGCCCAATCCCTCTCGTGGCTAGAAGATACACCACTGTAGAGCTAGCAGCTCTAAAGTTTCTGCTGCTAGTGAAAATCCCCACCTTGGCAGTACCCCACTCCTGGTGTGGCACTGGAGTTTCACTGAGCTAGCCCAGACTCTGGTGGGCCACATTATGTCTTTTGTAAATTGCACTCCCTGTAGCTGAATTCTGTTATTATGAGGCACCTTGAGTATAATGCAGATATACACGTGGATGTTGATTTCTACTGGGTCAAACTCATGCTCTTTGTTTTCCAGACTAAAGAGCTACAAGTTGCATAAGAAATTTTATTAAAAAATCTTATTCCAGTGTCAAAGCCGACTGCTGTGGCTCCGTCTTGTTCCAACCTGATCCTACAGTGCATACAATTGAAGCTATACTGACAAGGCTCATAATAACACTGAGGAACCAGAAGCTGTAGTGGTATCAAAACTACAAAGAAAACTACAAAAGTTTTATTCTGTGGTGAAGCTATGGTACTCTAAGTTTCTGTGCAGTGGCTACTGGAAGGATTGTCTAGTCTTGCTCTGCTCAAGATGCATAAATTCTAAGAAGCATGACATATTCCTTGTGAGCTTCACTGGCAGAAGGTGCCCAGATGAGATAATACAAAGACGCCAAGGATATTCAATACCTCCACTGCAAAAAATATCAATATTAAGTCATAAATAGGGCCTGATTAATACATGGAATAAGAATAATATGTACATACCCAATTGTATTAAATATCTATTACAGTTTTCACAGTTTAACAGTTAACTCAGTCTAACTCTTCTCAACATTTTGGGAACTTTTTAAACTAAGTAGTCTTAAAATACTATTTCAGAACATGGAAATGCCCCATTCTTGTTCATATTTTTACTTCTTTCACCTATTGGTAGACTGCATCTTCCACAGGATAATGGCATGTCTAAAAGACTTCAATGAAGAGGAAAACCATATTCTTAACTTTTTTTTTTTTTTAACAGCATACATGCTGCAAAGCTTCTGAATGTTAGGGACCATTTTTGAAGCAGAAGGCTGTGGGCAATATTAGTTTAACATACTTGCCTAGTCTTGGAAATTTGGTTTACTTTTTTTAAGTGTTAAACATGGAATATTGTATTCTGCTTAACATATTTCACCATGCATAAGGGAACAGGATTATAATTTCACCTTCCAGACATATAATGATATACAGAAAAAAGATACACAATTGAGAAAGAAAATGTTAACTAAGACTTTGCAAATAGGTTTGTTTTTGCATTTTTTGTAGATATGTTTTCTTTAATTGATGTTTAATTTTAAAGAATTGCAGAAAATGATTCGTAGATGAGATCTTAGTTTTTAGAAAAACAAATTCCTTACAGAATGCTGCATGAAGCAAAGCGACAGAGTCCCCAGGCAGGTGCAAAGGAGAGCCCTTTATTGCAAAAACCTGATGAAATGCCCTTATGATAGAGTTGAGCCAGGCTAGCTTGAACTCTGGGGCAAATTAACCAAGGACACTAAGGTGGTTAGAAATGAGAGATAGCTCAGTGCTCTCCTGACAGTAAAGTCATAAGAGTTTATTGGAGAATAAGTCCTAAGGGAACAGAGATACTGGGGGGGTGGGGGAAGAGAGCCACGAGGTGTAGAGAGGGAGAAGGGCAGGAAGAACTAAGGACAGCAGAGAGAAGAGAGGAGTCAGGAGAGCAAAGACACCAGATACCTGGTATGATTCACCTTTATACCCCAGGGAGGGAAGGGATGGGAGGATTTGGCCAAGGGCAAATGGGAGACAATTGATGGGACAGGAGGGGGAGGGGTTTTTACCTGAGAAGGTAGGGGGAATCTGAGAGGGGAGGGGGAAACTTGAGATTACAGGGGACAAACCATCATGATACAATACATCAGCAAAATGCAACAAAAACCTGTCCTTTTTATGCAGTTGGCCAGTTATCAGTTTACATAGTTTTAAGGCACAACAAACCCAATTCAACCAACCACCATACACCACGATATGGACGTGCGGTGGTCATGCAGCACATCTCTCATGTTTCTCACGTCTCTCTACCCCTATTCCAGCTGGGTCACTCTTCCACAGTTCCACTTGGCCTGAGTAGCAGGCCTGAGCCACAGTTTTACAAGGGTAACAAGGCCCTTATTTTATAAGGCTTTATCTATATGCAAGAGAATGCTAAGAAATTAGAAGCCTGAAAAATGTTGTGTTGGAAGTGGTTGTTCACTGGCATTGATGAATAACTCTGTATTGAGTCTGTGACCAGGCACATAAGTGCATGCTAGCCACGTAGTACTTTTTTTTTTTTCTTCATATACCAATTGCTAAGTTCATTGTTCTTAAAATTGAGTATCCTGCTTTCTTACATAAACAAGTGACTTACACTGGCGTGATTAAATAGAAGTAAGGTTATGATGAATCCATTTTGACAAAACAGAGTCTTTAGAATATGTGAGATATGAAGATTGTGATGATTTAACCTTTGCTCTGTCCTGGAAATTTGGTCATAAGGTCATGCAGATTCTTTGTGATATTAGAAGAATTTTATATAGGACTGAATAGGCTTTCATTGAAAATGCTTATTCAACTTATCAGAGTATCTTAATTGCATCAGTATGTAAAGAATAAAGAATGCAGGAAAACATAGTCAAGGAAAGAATGTAAAAGGTAATCTAGTCTAATGAAATTGAAGAGAAGACCAAAAAAGATTCCAACGTTTCCCCCGTATGGTGTGAAAATCAATGTGAAGCATTTCTTAGAAAGAATGCAATATATTCAGTAAAACTCTGCACAACATACCCTTAATCGTAAAAGACTAAAAGGGAAAGGTAATGAACATAAATGCATTTTATATCGCAAAATGTAAGTTTACATTTTTTAGAGTGATTTGTGCATAATGAATCATATTTTTCAAGCAGTAACTATGCAATTATCTTCTTTAAAAACGCTGGAGCTTTTAGCAAAAAAATGAACAACACTTTAAACTTTATGTATTATCTACAGTACATTGACTCTGTAAGCTGTTTTGTGTTTAGACACTCTCCCCCCCAAAAGAAAAGAAAAAAATTAGCTAAACAGAAAGGAAATGTAATTATGCTATTTAGAAATCTAACATACATCTTAACTCTTGGCTTGCTCATGGAGAATAATAAAGAATTACAGCTAACAAAAAAAGGCTAGGTAGTGTTTTTTATTTCTCTGTTATATGTTTTTATATTACTTGAGCACTAAAGACCAGGCTTCTCTTAGCTCCTCATAATGAGCTGTCTTTCATGACAAATGTTGCTTTCAAACAGAGCAGAAGTTCTTGGTAACTTCTTTTCTCTAGAAACCACATTACATGAGGACAGAAGCATTAAAATATTTTCATCTCCTGATTGTAATCATGACAGAAATTTTTGACTTGTTTCATTGAGAGTTCTACTGAAATTTCCTTTATTATTTTAATTAAAAAAACTTTTAAACAAAATGTAGTTCAGATGGATTTCCCCTTATTTCACCAAATACTTGCATAGTTGAAAACCCCACTCTCTGCATTTAGATACTGTTTTGATGAAGATAGGATTTGTTTGTTGCAAAATGCTTCCTTCTTTGGGCTAATACCTAGTTCTGTTTCATCCTTCTTCCTACCACAGATTTGACAATATTTTTTTACTGCCTCCTTAGCAGCAGCCCTGATAGCCTTTCACTACACATAAAAGTACCCTGATAAAATTGGGAAATTAATTTTCTACTAAAATTTCATGTCAAATACCTTAAATCAAATGTTGATTACACTAGTTGTTTTCTCTCTGGTTTCTGTGATTCTTGTGTAGCTTTTACTGACCCATCTATACTACAGGAGTGCTTGCCCTGCCTGTTGCCAAAGCAAAGATTCTCTCAGGCACAGCTAACATCACTGCTGGCTCTGGAGTTCTTCAGAAGGATACAGATAAGGAAAGGGAGTATGGCTTCAGAGTAGGCTTGCCTGATCATGGAGAAAATAAATTATTTTAATAATCTTGACAGAACGGGGCACATTCACTGTAAGAGAAGTATTCAATAATGTTAGAGTCATCCCCCAAAATGTCATCCTTTATCCTAATGTCCTCATCATCTTTTCGATCTTGCTCCCCACCTCACAAACATGGATTGTCCCGCAGCCCAAGAAGAATGTCTGGGTTGCCCTGGCAGAGACCCTAAGGCAAGACCACATTTACCTGTCTGCAGCAGCAGCAGGAAACCCAATGCCCACCTGTCTAGTGGGGATCCCATTAAAGCAGCAGGAATTTCCTAACTACCCTCTGAAGAAACCCTCATTATTTTGTTTTCCATGAAAGCCCAGCTCCATGTCCTACCCCCAAAAAACCCCTTACTCTGTAGCAGCACTGAGTGAAAACCTTGGCAATTGACAATAAGGAACTCCAAGAGTTTGAGCTTTTAGGTTCTTCTCCTGCTTCTTTTTGTGTTCATTTCAATTATAATCCCTATCTTAAAAACCAATATGTTTTTATTTTACAGTATAAAAAACAGTTCTAAGCTGCCCAATGGTGCCAACACATAAATCATGTTGATATGGCCTCAACTGCAAATTGTTACTCCCGGAAATTAGGGAAAGATCTGTTTTTAATTTGTGGCGACCAGGCTTGGGCTGCCATCCCCTCTTGCCTGCTTGGAGGGCCATGCACCCTCAGTCAGTTGTTGCTGTTTACCCCCAGCAAAACCCAAATTAATGATTGGAATGTAAAGAATAATTAAGCCATCCAAAAGAGAAGTGTTAATGAATTAGATGAAAATTGCGATTCTGAAATTATTCATTGGTCACACCCCAAAAGAATTGCAGTATCCGTCATTTTACCTCTGGTATCGGTAGCAAAAGCTCTAGGTGAATTGGGCCACCTAGAGTGTTGGGTGGTGAAACGAGGGAATTTGACATCAACCATAAATCAGTGTTCTTCTATCAGACAATGAAACAACTAGGCAAGCCGCCCCTCAAAATCGTGCAGCAATTGATCTCATGATTGTGGATTGCTCCACAGTCAGGAATGTTCATAATTTGAGGGTTTCTGCAGTTTTAATCTGTCCTCAAAAAGCCCAGACATCCATGCTTCTTTGCAAAAGATGGAAAACACTTATCACCAATATTAAACAAGAATTGGAAGACTGGCTGAGGAACATCTTCTCCAGATGGGACTCACAGGATGGCTTTCTTTGATTGTTAAAAATATTCTTTGGTTCATTTCAGTTATTGTCCTAATTATGTTTTCTATTTTAAAAAGGTGTTGTTTATCTGTTGTTGCCTCTGTAAACTCTACCTCCCTTGACATAAACGTTTCTGAATCCCTTGCCTTCAATTTCCTTTCCAATGGTTTCATGATTTATATCCCAATTCTGAATACCACCCTGACCCCTCTTTTTGAAAAAGAAAGGGGGAGATGTTGCAACCTGTGTTTGTTTTAATTTATTGATTTATTCACTGTTGGTAGTTTTATTGATAATAGTTTGTTCTGTGTACTCCTGTGTTTTCCCCAAGTTGGTTTGTACCTTTCTGGTATTCCCTGCCCTTTTGTTCCAGCTCCTTCCCTATCAGTCATTGTAGCCCTACCCCTTGTTCTGGCACTTTCCTTTTCACTCCAGCCCTGAACCAGTCCTTTGAATGTACCTCCCCTTGGGCATTCCTGGGTGTCTCCCAAACCTCAACCCCCCATATGACCTGCCCTCTCCTCCCCCTACCCCAGCTGGCCCCAAAAATTATGTTGTAACCACCCTCATTCCTCCTCTAAGGATTCACCATTCGTTATTTGCTTGTATCCACCCCCCGATTCATAACAATATAAAATCCTGTGCACAGCAATGCTCGGGGCTTTTTTGTTCCTGACCCCTTCAGCTCCACCTTCCCTTCTTGAACATTACAACAAAGAACATCCTCCTTTCTCCTTCTTTTGATCCCTGCCATGGTGAGGCATCATGCACCGTAGAGTAAGTGGCTCTAAAGATTCTGCCAGTACCTTGGCAGTTCCCCACTCCTGGCATGGTGCTGGAGAACCCATTGAGCTAGCCAAGCTTTGGTAAGCTGCGTCATTGTAACTACATACAAATATATTAATTTTTAAGAATCTTCACTGTCGGTTAATTCTCTGTTTTCAGTATCTGTGTTTACGTCTAACTTCATAAAAATAAATAATTTTATTTCATGCCCTTTAGGAATAAATTGTGCACCCTGCCTCAAAATAAAGAATTCTATGTATTCTGTATATTTTATTTAATAAAGATCTGCTCAATTTCAGTACCTGAGGGCCTCTGTAGACTCTGATTTTCCACTGTTACAGAGCTGTAGCCCTGTGGCTGCTAGCGCCAATTTACTCATGGAAGACACCTTGCTCAGCATGTTTGTGTTCCTGTAATTGTTTTAGCATTATGTCTTGTTTGTGATGTGAAGAGAATGGGCAAGACAATTTTGGGAAGTAGGTTTTTAAGAAGTCTCTGTAATTGGTTCACATATGCCATGTGCTTTTCCACAATCTAAATACAATGCAGTTGTCTCCATTTTTAAGATGAAGGAGTATATGCACAAATAAATGGGGCTGACATTAATTCAAAGCCAAAATCTGCTCTGTGCTCCAGCAATGAGTGACAAATAGGTACAGTTCTCAATAATGTGCTGGAGACAGGTAACTTACAAGCATTGCTTACAAGCTTGCCAAGGAAGCAAGCTTGTAAGCATTCCCAAATAGACTAAATTTATTAAGAGTAATTCCTGAGGAGAAAAAGTAAGTTGTAAAAACATCCTATATCTTGGCATTACAATCTTAAAGCTGCACTGAGAAGAAAGAAAACAGACAATCTAAGGAAACAGCTGCCTGCAAAACATATTGAATAGGCTCAGTGCCAAAAAGGGAACATGCTGTGTGTGCTATATGCTTACTAATAATAAATACATAACAAGGGTAATGTCTTTATCACTATCAGTTTTAAAAGATTGAAAAGGTTTTACCAAAAGTTAAAAATCAAGATTGGAAAGGCAAGTGTACTAACTCCATAACACAATAATCAGAAAAATTCTGCTGTTGATAAAAAGCAAATATGTGAAAACTAGAAGAGACAAATGCTTCTGGTGGGTGGTGTGAAATCGAAACAACCTTTGCAAACCAACTTTAGAGGATGGATAGCTGATGGATCTCACTTTCAAATATCACAGTCCCTTTACAGAAACAATTACTTCTCAATTTTCAAGACAGATAAAGGACTTACTTTGAAAAGCGAAATTTGGGTGCTTGTTTTCCTCTAAAACGTGTTCCCTTTTCACTTTACCCATTGACATGGATACACTCATCCAGGGAAAATGAAACTATTTGTTACACCTCATCTACATACATCAGTGTAAGAAAATCAAAGCAATTTAGAACTAGGTGAGACTGAATCCTTGCCCATATTCCTGCTTCATTGTACATACTGTCTGAACCCTTTGATTGTTCACTGTAAAACTGCATATTATATAAATACACATGCAATTATTTTTCTGTCTCATTTCAAAGGATTTATTAGCATTTTTAATAGCTCTAGATCCCTAACTGAACATCCACAAGTAGTTTCACACTCTTTGGTATTAGGTACTTAATTTAGATCTAAAGTTTAGAGACCACATGCTTCTGTTATACCTAATTAACAATGAGATTGCTCCTTTAGAAAAAGAATTATGGTAGGTGCTCTGTACCAATGCGTGCAGAATAGTATTATGAATAAACTTCTCTCCACAAACTACATAAACAGTCTCCCAGTTTCTGCACCTCTGCACTGTGCTGTGTAAGTTGCAACAATACTGTCCTGACCCCAAGCCCCAACTGTCCCCCTTCAGATTATATTATCAAACAAAAGCCATAATCAAGCTACAAAAGCTGCACATTTCACCTGTCAGTTTCAGCCCTGTACACTGTGAGAACCTGTAACCTGATGCAAAAGTGCCTTCCAAGGCAACTTCAAATGTAACATTAATTAGGGTGAAGGACCTTCAAGTTTTTCCTCTTGGATTAGACAATGATTTAGGGACCATACTAAAAGATACAGCTGAGTACAGAGAATTTGGTGAGCTAGTCTCCATCTACACTGGTAATCTATTTTCATTCACTGCTTTTGTGGACATAAGGGAGGCTGAGTCAAGATTTATTATAATCAATTTATTTTACCCATCACCACGTATCAATATTTGGATTTCTGTGTGTAACAGCAATCAGGCTACCAAGCAGTGTGATTTAGCAGATGTTGTTTAGGTAGTTACTTACAGCTGTCTTCCAGTTGCTCCATTTTTTAAAATTAGGATATATCTTTAAATAATAATCTCCATGTCAACATACTTTGCTTCCCATGTACTACTATGACCCCAAAGCTGTGTTTTAGAAGTAAACTACAGTGAAAAAAACAGAGAACAAGAGAATATGGAAAACATCTGAGTCCCAAATTATGCTTGCGTGTCAGGGAATGGGAGGAATTGAATACAGAATATTACAAAATGCAGTGTAGTATTAAATGACTGTTATAAAACACATATATGCATATCCTACCATGCAGTTTTACACATTAATAGAGAAAAAAAAGAAATTATATTTTCTTTTGACTTCTTACGCAAAGAAAGTAAAAACAGACAGTGGCATGTAGAAGAAAATTGCATTTCTAAAATTGTATTAAAAATGACTGGAGATGAATCTGTTGGCTTGACTGCACCTACTGACCTCTGCTCAGAAACATGTTCAGTAGTCCTTCCTTCAGCCTGGGAAGAACTGCATATGACTAAATGTCTGCCTTCAGCTTCAAGGCAACATTATGATGCAGCAGTGAATCTAGTTCTGCTTTTAATGCCTTTTTATCTTCTGCATCTTTTAGAATATTGCAGTATCTATGTTTCTATTGATATAATTGGTATGATGTTTCAAAATTCCAAAAACTAAACTAAAACGTTCTTCAACTGCATACAAAATTTCTTTATTTCTTTCTACTGGAAGTCTTTGGCATACTGCAGGTTCTACTGGAAAGGGCTGTGAATCACGAGCTATCACCCTGTTTAAACAGTAAAACATAATAAATGCAAGGTGGTAGTCTGCTACCCCCCCCCCCCCACACCCCCCC
>VZTB01002123.1:53106-72062 GCA_013397245.1 Thryothorus ludovicianus
CGCCGCGACCTCCGCCGCCCTCGGCCGAACCGGCCACGGCGCGCCCCCGCTGCGGGGAGGCGTCGCCGCCGCCGTTCTCCCTTCGGCCGGGAGGAGCTACGGCTCCCAGGCGAAGGAAGAGGAGGAGCTGCGCGTCCGGTACCTGGATGATGAGCACAAAGGTAATGAGGGGAAGGCTCTGCACCCGCTGTCGCGGCCTGACCGCGCTGACCCCTGCGGGGCAGGGAGAGGGCGGCCCTGGGGAGCTGCCCGGCGGCGAGGGGCGGGAAGAGAGCGGTGGCTCCTCCTTCTCCGTGTCACCGCGGCCGGGGTTGCGTCTCGGGGTGCTGGGAGCTGCGGGCAGGGCAGTGGCGGTGGCAGAACTAGGTCAGATTGATCCCTCTTGGCTCTTAGCGTCGTAGAACGGTTTGGTTTAGAAAGGACCTTGGTTTTATAACTCTTCTGCCCTGGGCAGGGACACCTTGTGCTAGACCAGATTTGCTCAGAGCCCCATCCAACGAGCTGCGGGCAGGGCAGTGGCGGTGGCAGAACTAGGTCAGATTGATCCCTCTTGGCTCTTAGCGTCGTAGAACGGTTTGGTTTAGAAAGGACCTTGGTTTTATAACTCTTCTGCCCTGGGCAGGGACACCTTGTGCTAGACCAGATTTGCTCAGAGCCCCATCCAACCTGGCCTTGCACACCTCCAGGAATGGGGCATCCACAGGTTCTATAGGCAACCTATTCCAGTTCCTCATCACCCTCACAGTAAAGATTTTCCTTCTATTATCTAATCTAGACTTGTTATTTTTCAATTTGAACCCATTCCATCTTACCCTGTTGCTACATGCCCTTATAAATAGTCTTACCGCATCCTTCATGTAGGTTCCCATCAGGTACTGGAAGGCTGGCTGCAATTAGGTCACTTCAAAGCCTTTTCATTTCTACGCTGAACAGTTGCAATTCTGTCAGCTTTTCTTTATAGGAGAGGTTTCCCATTCTTCTTATCATCCTGCTGGTCTCCTCTGGACTCACTCCAGCAGTTCCATGTCCTTCCTGTGCTGGTTCCCCAGAGCTGGGTGCAGGGTTCCAGGTGGGGTCTCAGCAGAGCAGAGGGGCAGAATCCCCTCCCTCCCCTGCTGCCCACGGGGCTCTGGATGCAGCCCAGGACACGTTTGGCTCTCTGGGCTGGCACTGCCCATGGCTGGGTCATGTCCAGCCTCTCACCCACAGCACCCCCAAGTCCTTCTCACAGGGCTGCTCTCCATCTGTTCATGCCCCATCCAGTGCTGGTACTGGGGGTTGTCCTGACCCAGTTGAAGCACCTTGCACTTGTTAAACCTCATGAGATTCCCATGGGCCCATTAATAAACTTTTCTAGGTTGCTGTGGATGGCATTCTGTCCTTGAGGTGTGTCAACAGCATTACTCTTCTTTTTGAGACTACTGCAGCATATGTACTGTGTTTGTGAGGTACATTTGTCTGGGCTGGCATGTTTGCCACTCTGATTGTGAGAAAATGAAGTTTAGCAGCAAACTTCTAGAGTCATGCTGCTTCAGACATCAGTTTTGTACTTGTATGCAGGGGGCAGAGGTTATAAAACTGATATCCATGTTTTCTGTGCTGGGAGATACAGCTTCAGTATTCTGTCATCTCCTGCCACTTTCCTAATAACCATCTCATCCTCCTCCTTGCTTTGACTTTTGTCAATTACTACTCACCTTGTTCTACTCAACTATACAAAAAGTCTTATTTTAACTCACCTGTGCTCCTTAGTGACCTGCAGCCAGTGCATCACAACACAGACACTTAGCACTTCCTCTTCTGATGTGATGCTCATCAGATTTTGGAGTTGGTCCACTTTCTTTGGTGTTTGTCACTTCCTTCCCCTGTGGATGTAGCGGGGCTACGAATGGTGGAGAAGAAGTAAGTGCAAACCCTGTTCATGAGGATTTATTTTTATAGCCATGGTGTTATACCTGTTTTTATGAAGAGAGCCATAGTATAGGGTTTTGATTATCTGCAGCACATGAATCTCTTTATGTGTGGAGATATATGTTGAAACCACTGTGTGTTGAGGTGCACAGTTTAGTTTGCATCTCTGACCACATTTACTCGGCTCTTTCAGACCTGCTGCCAGTTCAGGCAAATGCCCGTGGGTTGAGTATGCCTGTTCATAGATTTGTATACAGAGAGGTCACTTTAAAACTTTCAATTTTAGCATGAGGCTTAGAAGATTATTCTTTCTTTCTCAAGGGAAAACTGATCTTGTGCTTTCTTCTTAGGGTAGGTCTTTGTCATTAGTAAAAATGATGTGACCTGATCCTGAAATTATCTTCCCTCTTGTAGTTCTTTTCTCAACTCTTTCCGTTTCCTTTAAAATGTAGTACTTCAGTTCTGTTTTTCCAGCCAACTGTGGAACTTGGAATTAGTTTAAAACATCTATTCAGATTTTTTTGAGATTATTTAAGTTAAGGAAGAGACAAGACAGGAGCAAAGAAGAGTTTGTAAAATGTCAGAAGAGTGTTTTTACTTGTTTACTTTGTGCTTTACCAAGAAATGGTGGAAAATATCATGATCTTACATAGCACTCAACTTTTATTTCTATTATACAACAAACATAGAATTAGGCAGTGTATTTCAGCTGTTGAATCAGCTAGGAATAATTTTTTTTGTAACCTTATGAAGGTGTTTCATGCTGAATATGTAGCTTAATGCCCCAAAACATGTAGATAGTATTTGTAATGTTAAAGCAACTGTCATAAGGAAGAAATCAATCAGTGTATTTTTAATTAATGAATTCTCTTAAGCAGAAGGCATTTTCTTTGGTATTGTCTTTCAGAAGGACATAGAAGTAAAGACTGTTTGTTACAAAAAGATAAGAATGAGGGTGTAGAAATAGGCCAGAAGGAGACATAAATTTCATATACCTTCTTCAACAGCACAGAGATCAGGCAACATTTCTGCAAAAGAAACATGGCTCTGCTTCCTCCCTGTAGTGCTACCAGACACCCTCCTCCTACCTTGTGTGCCAAGTTCATCTATATTTATCTGCTTACAGCATGTAATATCTCTGCTGAATGAGGACAGCAGCTCTATAAACACCCCTATGGTCTTTCTTGCTCTTTTCTACCCTGCCATTCCTTGGTCTACCATTTCATGTTTGAGACTTTCCTACATGGTACTCTGGTGCCCCTGTGGCCTCCTCGCATCCCATTGCATACTTGACTCCCTGCAGGGTCAGACCCTGTTCCCTGACTACCTTTTATGGCACACACATGCTTGTAGATGTTGGTTGTGCTCTTGCACATGCCTAGTGTTTCCATGTTTCACAGAGAAGGATGTGTTGTGAATGCTGGGGAGGAAGGAAAACTGGCTGTACCTGCCTCATGTACAGGCACATGTCTTGTAGCACTCGACAAATTTTAGCCTGTAGGCAAAGTAGCAAACTTTTCTGCTTCATATCACTTCCATGTGATTTGCATTCCCCAGGTCTGGGGAAGTTGTTAAACATGAACTAAAATAAAACTATATTTGCAAAGGCTAGTTATTGAAAGTTTTACTCAAGGCTTTCAGCTTCCAAAATTTATCTGAACTAGATTACAAACGGTACGAGATTTTTGAAGAATGTGATTGAAAAATACCTGTGTATTCTGCCCGTGTTGCAACTTGTGAAGCTCTTAGTATCAGTTTTCTGTGAGTAAAGATGACTATCACTGTGGTTTGTTTTTTTTTAAAATTAAGTATATATCTTTTACTTTGAGATTCTCTTTGATAATCACTAGGGCTGAAATCTATTACACCTATTGAAATTTCAGAACTTAGCCAAATTGCATTAGTGATCCCGTTACAAATTTAAATGAACCTAGTGCTTTGGATTTTTAAGTTATAGGTGCAATTGGGAGAAATATCTTTTTAATCTTGACTCCAGTGTTTCAGTGTCACTTGCTGAAATGTGATATAAATATTTATAGAGTTTAGATTTTACACTAGACTCCTTATGGTGAAATTTCCCAGCTGGTTTTGGTTCAGTTTAGAGTAAGTCAGCTTTTGGTCTTCATCAGTTAGAATTTTAATGTGTGTGGAATGGGCAAAAGCAAATGCAGTCTTTGTTGAAGATGTTTACTTAGAGGTTGGAAACTGATAGATAGCTGATAAATTGGAAAAACTTCCTGTTCTTTTGCTGTGTTTAAAGCAGGGCTGAGCAGGTGAGATCTACTAATTTAAGAAGTGTGGAAAAGAGGTAGATCAGAATTTAGAGATGAAACAGGCTCAGATAGAGGATTTTGAAGAGTGTTTTGATGCTTTTTAAAAGTGCTGGTTAGTACACATGTCTGTGATTTTTCACATAAATACTTCCTGATAAGATGATTAATGAAAGCCACCAGAATTGTGCATGATATATTCACCATATGTTCCTGTTTTGCTTGAGAAACTACTTTAGAATAATAAAAGTCCATCTTGTCTGCCTTGGTTTATCTGAATGGTTAAGTGAAACAAGCTTAAAAATAACTTACTTTGATCCTTCTTCCATTTTTCAAAGCATAATTCAGACATTTTAAAAATTCTTTTAATTATGGGAAATAATGTGTTTGTATTTAATGCAAATAAATAATAAAATAAACAAAAAAATTCTGCAAGTACTTTATATGCAGATGTAGTTAATCTTTCAAAGCCTGACAAAATGACTAATATTGGTTTAAAGACAAGATTAATTTTTAAGAAACAATTTAAATGTTTTTCTACCAGACATTGGGGATGAATGTTTTGACCTGTAAAAAGTGCATGATAAAAGAGATAAAAAACATTATTAAAAGTAAGATTTCTTGTATGCTGATACAAACAGTAGTTAAACCAGTATCTAATCTGTTCACTTTATTCAAGTATTAAATTTAGTGAAATGCTGTGAAATCAGGATGTGTCTGGGAATTTACAGATGTTTTGAAGCTATCTTCCAGATATGTATATATCCTCATTTCAGTAAAAGACATTTCTTGCTTTTACTCTACTTTAATTTTATAATATAGCTTTCATTTTTATTATATAACTTTTATATTAAAACTTTTTTTTCTTTCTCTTAAAAAGTGAGAATTATACCCACAGGCAGCTTTCTCTTTTGACAGGGGCAACTTAGAAGTAGAGAACATATTGTACATATACATATGCTTTGCCTCTATTGGTTGCCTAAGAAATTAGTATACAGGAATATTAGCTGCTTATATTAGACAACGTTGGGAATCGTCATCTCTTGGAGAGCCTGGCTAGTTAAGATGAAGTTAATTTTCAGTGTGCAGATGTATTTGTAAGAGATGCACCTTATGTGCTGAAGTATGTCCTAAAAATAAAGTAGGGATGACTCCTAGGAAAAACTATGACATTAATGTTGAGTTCAGCATTATGTGAATGTTTATTTCTTCTTAGTAGAGCTGTCATATTTTTTGATACCATACAGATACACCAACAAAGCAAATACTTCTACTAGGACAAGTACTATACTAATTTTTACTTATTAATGATTACTTTTAAATATCTTTTCTTTCACAAGAAGATTTTTCAAACAGTTTGTTTTAAAGGACTTTGAAAAGCACATGTATGTATGTGTGCTTTAGGAAGAAGGGACCATGAATAAATGCTTCAGATAACAGTGTAACAGGTATAATTGAAAATCACGTCAGTCAGGTCAAGTCCCCCTTGGGAAAAGGGGAAACATTGTAGCCATCTTTAAAAAAGGCAGAAAGCTGGTGCCTGGGGGCTAGTGACCTATGAGCCTCACCTCTACATTTGGAAGAGTCATGGAACAGATCCCCTGGAAGCTGTGCTAGGCACATGGAGGACAGGGAGGTGATTCAAGACAGCCAGCACAGCTTCACCAATGGCAAGTCCAGCCTGACCAACACAGTGGCCTTGAATGACAGAGTTCACTCCATCAATGGTCAAGGGAATAGCTATAGATGTCATTTATCTGGACTTCTGGAAAGCCTTTTGCAGAGTTCCTCACAACATCCATCTTTCTAAAGTGGAGAGAGATGGATTTGATGGATTGACTGTTCAGTGAATGAGAAGTTGGTTGAATGGTAGCATCCAGAGTGTGGTGGTCAATGGCTCAGGGTTCTCTGATGGACATCGGTGACAGGTGGTGTACCTCAGGGGTCTATACTGGGACTACTGTGATTTAGTATCTTCACTGATGTCATAAAGAGAGGGATTGAGTTCATCTTCAGCAAATTTTTAGATGACACCAAGCTGAGTGGTGCTGTTGACACACCTGAAGGATGGGATGCTCCAGAGGGAGCTGGACAATCTTGAGAAGTGGGTCCATGGGAATCTCATGAAGTTTAACAAAACCAAGTGCAGTGTCCTGCGCCTGGGTCAGAGTAACCTCTGCTATCAGCACTGGATGGGGGATGAACAGATGGAGAGCAGCCCTTCCCAGAAGGACTTGGGGGTGAGAGGCTGGACATGGGCACTGCCAGCCCAGAGAGCCAAACGTGTCCTGGGCTGCATCCAGAGACCTGTGGGCAGCAGGGGAGGGAGGGGATTCTGCCCCTCTGCTCTGCTCTGCTGAGACCTCACCTGGAACCCTGCATCCAGCTCTGGGGAACCAGCACAGGAAGGACACGGAACTGCTGGAGTGAGTCCAGAGGAGCCATGAATATGATTAGAGTGTTTTCTGTGAAAAAAGTCTGAGGGAATTGTGATTGTTTATCCTGAAGATTAGGCTTCGAGGTGTCCTACTGTGACATTCCATTTTCTGAAGGGAGCCTATAAGAAACATAGAGAGGGACTTTAAACTGATAGAGAGCAGGTTTAGTTTAGATATTAGGGAGAAATTCCTTAGTCTTAGGGCCTGAAACTAATTGCTCAAAGAAGCTGTGGATACCCCATCCCTGGATATGCAGTATACAGTCACATTCAAATGTGACTGCAAGGAATGTTTTTGGTATACTTATCATTGCAATATGTAGGTATCCCTTGCAAGCCTTTTATATTTTTCCTCTTGAAATCTTTGCTTCTTTTTTTTTAATACTTAAATGAAAACAACTGAATGGGTTGGTTTTTTATGGTTGTTGCCATTTTTATCTTTTACTTCTGTAGAAGGAAGCAGAAGTGGTAGTTTTACAACTTGATATGACACTGCTAAGCAAAAATTGACTTGTATGATTTGTCTTCAAAGATCATTCCTTTATATGCTCAAATGCTTTTATGTTAACTGGAACTTCCTTCTAAATACAGTATTGTTGATGGTGGAGTAGCAATCTTTTGGCTTCAGTGGGGAGAAGAAAACTTCAAGTGTCATTAAGTGTCATTGCCATTTAGCATAACATACCTTTGAAAAGGACTCTATTTCCTAACTGAAGTACAGTTTGGGATAATAGCATCTCTAGTTTATTCAAGCATGGCATTTGTAGTGCCTGAAAATCAAAGTGAAGTCAGGGTGAAGAGTCTTTTTGTTGCTTTAACGTGGGATGGTGCTTTTGCCTAATCTACTTGTGTTGAACATATGGAGTATTTGAATTTGGAATGATCCTCTTCCTGGAGAAGAAGTTGTAACAGCTGAAGAACAGTGCTACAGCACCACTCCTTTTTGCTTAACAGAATATAAACAGATTCCTCTGTAAGTGCTGAGTAACAACCTTTGCAGGCAGTCCTGTATGAATATCTCCAGCCATAGAGATTAATGTAGAGAATTCAGGCTTGTAGAACAAGGGAACGAAGGTAATTTGGGTTGACCTGGCTCTCTTCCCCTTTTAGGAGGCATCTCTACTTAGCAATTGACTGTACCTTAAAAGCAAGAAAGGCATGTGTTCTTTATTACTTATATTTGACACTATTTTTATTTGAGTCTTGAGAGTGGTAGCTGGCAAAAGGAAAACTTTGTCTTCAAATTGGTAACTGCAGAAGCAGCAGGAGCTCTTTTAAATCTTGTCTTGTGTGCGTGTGTGTGCAACATACATGCAGGAGGAAGGAGAGGAAGGGAGCTCAAACACTAAAGGGTCAGTCCTAAGGGAGGACAGGTTTTCCAGAAATACAAGAGTCAGTATATACTGATATGGCAAGGAAGGCTACAAGAACAAGATTACGTATAGACTGTACATTCGAAGATGAGGCATGAGGTAGTAATCATCTGGGCAAGCAGTGAGCTTCTGGAATTTTGTTTTTTCATATCGTAGGTTGATGGCAATACTGCAGGCATTTTTGTTTGAAACAGAGCTCCCTTTCTGTCTTTCATTCCTGGTCCTGCCCTAGTCCTTTTTTTCCCCTTATATTTGCATTCTCTGCATCAAAGGTCCTGATTCATAAGATGTTACCAGGGCAGGATCAGGACTGTATGCTGGTGTTTTGAACTCAGGCAATTGTGTTGACTTCAGGCAGTAATTTTCTATAAGATTGCTATAGTCGTGATAAACTTAGGCATTACCAAAATAGACTTTTCAGAATTTTCCTCTTTGATAATCATGCCTGTTAAGGTGAGGGGGGCAAAATAAAGACAATTTTTGTTACTGCTGTGGCATTCAAACCAATGCACAGTAATCAGTCAGTTAGACAATTGGTCTATGACTGGACTAAGGGATCTGTGAATGTGTCTTTGGAGCCATGTACTAAGCATTGAGTTTGATTTTTGTGTTTCAGAATTTTTGTTTGATTTTATTCCTGTTTAAACAGAAGTACATGTTTCCCATTGGTGTTTATGTTTATGACTTCCTTTTGCCTGTATCAAAGTTGCTTTGATACAGGTAAAAGGAAGGTCTTTGCTCTGATAGCACTTCATGGTTTAAGAATTCTCTGGAGATAGACTCTTTAAATATGGAAATATGTGCTTTACAATTAAACATCTTTCCTGATTGCATGTCAGCACTTCATGAAATTTGTGCATGCGGTTGTATAATTCTACATTCAACCTTTGTAAGCACTGTTTTCGCCTGAAGATGTTTTGGCCATATTTCTGTTCTTGAAGTAAGTGTAATTTTTTCTGTTGAGTTTTGAAAAGAATAAGTAATTTTATTTTCTTTCAGAAACTCAGTAGTGATTACACTAACTTTTTTTTCAGTCCTCAGTGCCTTTTGTGTAATTTCAAAAAAATAATAATTTACATATACGATACATATTTCACTACATTGTAACAATGATGTGATCTTTCTTTCCCTCCAGGAATTGTGGTGCTTGGATTAAACAGATCTCATGCCAAGAATGCACTTAGCAAAAATCTTGTAAAAATGGTAAGTGAAAATAATTGTTTTTAGTATAATGCTGACGTGTTGAAATGAAGCACTTTAAAAAGCGTTTGGTTATTCCCCTTCCTCCTTTTCTCTGTAGATGTCAAAAGCTGTGGATGCTTTGAAATCTGATAAGAAAGTACGAACTGTTGTATTCCGGAGTGAAGTCCCGGGGATATTCTGTGCTGGTATGCAAACTTAATTTTCCTGAGAAGCTGGAAATCCATATTCCCTTATTGCACTAAAATAAATAAAATAAAAAAAAAAAATAAAGGCCCAGATTCCAAGGAAACATGTCTTTTTCACTTTTTCATAAATTCATCTCAGTAAGAAATTAAACATTTTTTAATTATTTTCCTCATTTGCTAACACAAAACAAATATTGGGTTTATTCTTTCTGTGTCATAAAGTGTTTCAAAATATATAATAGTTAAATCATGATGGTGAAAAATCATTTAATTGATCTAGAAAGTATTGCAAGTATGTCAGAATTAGATGCAAATAATTTAGGAGGCAGTATAAAGAGGCTTTGTAGAAAGCTGTATCAAACCTGTGTTTTAAGTGCATTAACTTGAACTTTTAATTAAAGAAACGTATGTAAACTTAAAATTTCATGATGAATATGCATGTTACTGGAGGCTGAATGTATTCTCAAATAAAAACAAATCAAAACAAAAAAGCATACACCCCAGCCCACGTATCCAACAGTACACGCATCTTGCCAAAGTGCTCAGAAAAGCAAAAGCTCTCAACTACCAGATGCTGGGAAACAGAATTTGCTGACATGTTAGCATCAATTCATACTGCAGTATCTTTTATGAATATCAAGTGAATAGTCTTCTTATTTAAAAATGTTTCTACTAGTTCTTACTTTATTCAAATTCAATTTTCATCCATTTGGAATGGAAAACAGAAGTACAATAGTTTGTTCTTTCTAATACATTTATAGAACTGTCAAGAAAGAGGAGATCAGTCCTGAAATTTTACTTTTCTAATCATTTAGGTAGTTGTTATTCTTGATAGCTCAAATAACATAATTAGTTTAGTTTTGAATGCAAAATAGTTTTTCTAATTTTTAAAATATGTAGCATACCTAAGCACTTCTAATTGAGTTTAAAATTCTATTTGTTGCTTTTAGTCTGCCTGTTCTCATGCAGATAGAGTTTGTCACTTAAAAGACTTGTGAAAATAATTGTCTTGGAATAAAGGAAAAAATAAATTCTGTACTTATTAATATATATAAATAGATTAAAATGTGTATGTACTAATCCGCATATTTAATTTAAAGGTTTTATCTTGTTTTAAATCAAGAAGTTTTAAGTTTTAGTCGTCTCAGGAAAAACTTATAGTTTTTAAACTAGTGAAGAATGAAGCATCAGAGCAACACATGCAAATGGTGTTTCAAGTTAAATGTTATGTACTTGAAAAAAAAGATGGCTGTTGGGTTTTTTTAATGATCATTTTTATTTGACATTCTTGAATTTTGTAGTAGTGATATATTGGAAATAGGAGAATAGAAATACTGATTTTGAGGGAGAGTATCTCAGGTATGCTACTATTATTGTGCTTATGAGCTCCAAGTATGTCTCCAGTATTCTTTGTTAGCTATCTCTTCCAAGCTGTTTTATTATAAAAATTTAACATAGTCCTTGTTTTGTTTTGATTGCTGCTTGTTTGTCTGGCTTAAAAAACCAAACAATTCAGAGTGTGTATTAACACGTAACAATAGAGAAGATACAAAGACATTAGGAAGGAAAATTGATCCTGAAAATAAGACTGAGAAAGACAGGGGCTGGGTAGCTATATCTGGATCTTAACTGAGGGAGTAGAGGTAAGGTGTGAACTAGGTGTCTGTAATTTTAAAAAAGTGATGAGTAAAACAAGTGTCCTAAGAAAGGAGATTCCTGTAGCTGAATTCGTGAAACAAAAGATGTTCCAACAGTGGTAACTGAAATTTAGAGTGAAATAGTATACCTAAGACAGAGTTTGTTAATGAAAATAAGCACAAATTGCACAGTGGATGGATGGATTACTTCAGTAGGTGACTTTAATGGGTGCCTATAAAGGGAATGATAGTATAGGAAACATAGTGAGATTTGGAAAAAACTGATGAACAGCTTAGAGAAGTAGGATGAAGAGAGGAACATACTGGATGTAAGAAGACAGTTTCTGGAGGGGACTCAGGAAATTCAGTAGAACAGAAGAAAGTATTTTCAAACTTAAATGTTAAAGGAGAATGTGTTGCTTCAAGAACATCTAATTTCCTTAAAAAATGCAAGGATCATCTTGTGAAATGTCACATTTTCTTATGCCTTATAGTGCTATTTAGTTAGGCTAAACTTGGAATGTTTTTATGGGTTTTTTTTGTTTTTTTTTTATTTCCTCAATGTTTTCTTGTATGTGGGAATGTATGTTTTTAAAAATACAGTTTTATGATTATTTTTTAGACCACCATCTGATGTTTTACAGACCACATGTTGGGAAACTTTGTCGTAGAATGTAGTTCCCTTTTATGTGTGGAATTAAGTCCAAGATCATTAAATCCTGCCATTCCTTAGCTATCAACAAATATCTGTGAAAGCCACAAGCCAAGCATCTTTTTTCCTTCTAAGGCCTAGTCCACAAAACATGAAATCCAATCATTTTTCTCAAGGTAGCAGTGTGGATGATTAAAATATTTAAACTCTGTTGATGACTCATGTAGATTTGGATAAGATTTCAAATTATGGTATTTTCACACAGTGAAATCAGAAGGGAACAAAAATGGGATTGTATGAAAGAATCTAGAGATGTTCCAGAAATCATATCCTTTCATTTCTGCATAAAAATTCACTTTGAGTCTTTAACTTCTCGTTTCTTTGTGTCTCCTTTTTAATGCTTCATACATCTGTGGGTGCAGAAAGTTCCTTATGAATGCTGTAGCACTGATCAAAAGGGACACTCAGAAGTCAAAGCCTTGCATGTCTGGGGTTAAGGATGTCCATGAGTAATTTTGTTTGTGAGGGCTTCTTGTGCTTCTATTAGAAATGCTTTGGCACTGAGTCACTTCTTGGCTCCTTTCTTTCTGCATCTGAAACCAAATAACTAAAGTATTGGTCTTTCTGGAGTGAACATGTATGACCAGTTCTGGCCTGTGTAAGCTGAGGCTGTGTACTTGCACCATTCTGCAGCCACAGCAGGTGAGTCTGTACAGGAGTCTTTATTTCCTGACAATGTTCTGTTCTTGAGGAAGGCATAGGCTTATGCATGGAATAAGACAGGTGTCCCATAGGTAAAGTGTCTGTGACCAAGTAATCATGGGCTGTTGCTGTGTTCCTACAAGGGGCCAAACTACATTCATATAAGCAGTTTGAATTTTCATTGTTAATATAATTTTAACATATGTATATTAGTGATATTGCTGAGATGATATTGCTCACTTTTTGCGAGCAGTTTTATGGGCTCTTTTCATCCTCAAAATATTTCTAGAAGTAAGTATGCATAATAGTGTTAGGTATTGTGAGGAAGAGAGGAGGCCGTATCCACAAGTTGTTGCAAAATCTAATTTTGTGTCAGTGTATTTGCAGAATGGAAAAGATTGGAAGAGACTTCAGTGAGGTCGTCTGGTCCAACCTCACTGCTGAATCAGGGTCATTCTGCAGATTGTCTTAGAGCTTCTTCTGATTTTAACCACATGAAGTAAAAAAAAAAGGTACAAATAAAATACATTGTTTAAGAGTACTTCCTTTGATTTTCTGAGATTATTTGAGAATGGCTTTGGTCCAAAGAATTGAACAAGCTAGTATTTCACCTTAAAGCTTTTGTTCAGTTTTCTAAGGCTTTGAATAAAAGCTAAAAAAATATTTATAGAACTTCTAGTTATTTTAGAATTTTACCTTTGGATGTGTTTTGCCTGAAGCTGAAGACTGCTGCATTGTTCTGTGGTCTTCTGCTTTCTTCTCTTTTTTCCCATGAGTTTGATGATGTGAAATAGGGATTATGCTATATTTTGCAGTTGAAAACTATGGGATCAGGTAATAGTCTTTCCTTTTTAAACAGTTTTATGTATTGATGGTTGTATTAAAGAACCAGAAACAGACAAAAGAAACAGATTCTGATTCTACTCTTTTCCTTCTACCTCTTTGCTTGCTGTTCCTTGTATTGTTGTTTTTCTTGTTACTGTCATGTTCCTCCAGCTATCTTTTCATGTCCTGTCAAGGAGTGAAAGAACATATTCTTCATGTATTTGTCTCAGGTAGTAATTTACAGGCCATAGTCCATTGGTTCAGTTACAGATCATGCTAATAAATTAAACCCCTTGCTACTGTTTTACTGTTCAGAGTAGTACCTCTGGTGCCTGAACAACCAGGACAGTTGCTTAACTCTTACTGTCCAAATCCAGTCAGAGATCATTTGTCTTAAAAATCCACATGGGAGTTGTTGTCAGTTTCCCTGCATCCATCTGTTCTCTGTTGATATGTAGAAAAAAAATCCTACTATTGCATAAAGGAGTGAAGGACAAGAAGAACACACTGCTTCTTGATTTTGATTTACCTGGGAGAGTTAAGAAGAGCTTTCTGTTGTAACTTGTAACTTTTTGATACTTTTGTGGTGACTGTGTTTAGAGTATAAGTGTTTAGAACAGTTTCTCTTCAGTATTGTTTTTTCAAAGTGAGCTGAACTATATGAAATAGAGGTTGCAAGGTTGATTTGCTTTGTATATGTGTGCATACGAAGAGAGTAAGCTTCTGAACAATTTTTACTTGATATATTTGAAAAATGTTCTTTGGAGACCTTATTTCAAAGATATTTGAGACAGATCAGAATATAGACAGTTAACTTTTTGCTGTTGTTGTAACAGACTTTCAAGACAGATGAAAAATTTCGGTGTTTGAGCTCTTTAAATCACTTTGACCTAAAAGTTATTGCAGCTTGGCCAGTAAAGTCCCTTCTTGGAAAAGCAGAAGAAATCTCCGTGCCAGAAATATTCACCATTTGAATCTGTGGTGTGAGTAAAGCCAACTCAAATGCTTTTCCTGTTGGCATAATTTGTCTGCATCAGAGTTTTGTTTCCAGCAGTGTTGAATTGGCTACATGGAGTCTAATTCCCGGCTGCCACTTCCAGCTGGTGCAGTTTTTCTGGCAGAAGTTTATGAAGCAGACAAGCCTGATAGAGCAGATCCTTGAAGACTTCTTTGTTTATGAGAGGTTCTGATATGGAGGAGTAGAGGAGTTTCATAATAGCTCTCAAATGCTTGACCTACTCTTATTTTTATAGAACTAGGAGAATTAGTAGGAAGTTATTACTGTGGGTGTAGTCTCTTTTTTTCTTGCAGTCTCTGTTAAGCAGGCAAGGAGGAGTGTATACTTTCCCAGACCATATTTGGTTCTCCAGATTTCAGCTCCTGCACCAGAAACCGAGAAGAGATTTTGTGTATTACTCCACTCTTCCCCCTTTAGCATAGAGATCACACATGAAAATGTTTTAGTGTCTTCTGAATATTTCTGTTGCAGCATGTACCTTTCATTCCCCCAAATAAATGCCATATGATGAAGACTGTAGCTGTGTTATTTCCTCTTTCTCATTCCAGGCTTTCACCAGTATTCAGATTCCAAGTTCTGTTAGCTGCCTGTAGATTATTAGACTCAACAACGGTTGCATTTCCCCTAGAGGAACGTTAGTGACATGAAATGTGCTAGGTTGGTCAGCCCTGTGGCAGCTCTGTCTTGTGAGTGTGTGCAGTCATCTGTTACATTTGCATTCTGCAGCTTGCATTTATCCAATAGACATGATTTTACTTCTTAATTTTATCTTGTCTTTCTGGAATGACTAATTCCTGTCATGATTTTCTAGAGCACATTTTGAACAACTGAGCCAATAAAGAGTACAGTTAGGATTGTGGTTTGATCCTCTAGCCTGTATGCAGAAAAAAATCCCGGTAAGAAAAATTGATTTAAATATCTTTCTTTTGGAAGTACCTTAGTCATTTAACTCCAAATGCTCCTCTATCTTCTACTCTGACAACATATATTAAATTTCAGAAGAAATTGCAATGACAATGGATTTTTCAGAGGTAAAAAAAGCAAAAATGAGTTTTCCAGAGGTTTTTCAGTAAGAATATGAAAATCTAACTATGTTCATTTTTTTTTAATTTGCAAAAGACTGATCCATTCCTGATGAGAAAACAGGCACAAGGAATATGATAGGAAATTATGTGCTACTGCACTTAGTGCAGTCTTCAATTCAACATCCAATCAACTAGGAAATTTTAAGCTGAGAATCACTTGTTGGTCTTCTCATTGGTTGGTGCAATACCTTACTTGAGAAAATGATAGAATTTGGTTTTGATTTGTTCAGCTTTCTGAAAGTTGTCCTCTAGTTGGGAATAGAGCTTTTAAACCAATGTGTTTAGCTCACATGGGCCTCTCTGAGAAGAGACTGGAGCAGTCCTGATACTTGACAGGGCAGGCTGCAGCCAGTTCCAAAGCAGACCTATGACTGCCCAGTGCTGAGTCTTCAAGAGATGCTGGTGGCACCTCTGTGATAACATATATGTTAGAAATTGTAAAGAACCATATGCAGTAGCCATGAGAGAGGAGTGAGAAAAAAAGTGCAAGAGGAACAGCCTTGCAGATCCTGAGATCAGTAGCAAGGAAGGGGAGGAGGTGCTCCAAGTGCCAAAGGAGAGATTCCTTTGCAGCCCAAAGACAAGACTATGTCAAAGCAGGTTGTCACCCTGGAGCTCATGGAGGACCAGTCTGGAGCAAATATCCATACTGCAGCCATGAGGAACCCCATGCTGAAGCAGGTGGACACACCCTGATGGAAGCTGTGGCCTGTGAAAAGCCCAGTCAGGAGCAGGTTCCTGGCAGAGTTGTGACCTGTGGAGAGCAGCCTATACAGGACCAGATGTTTTGGCAGTTGTGGCCAATGGAGAACCTATGCTGGAGAAATCTCTTTCTAAAGGACTGTGCACTGTGGAAAGGACCATGATGAAACAGTTCTTGAAGGACTCTCTCCCCGTGGGAAGTCCTGGGAAAGACTGTATTGTGTGGGAGGGTTTCTATGCTGGAGCAGGGGAAAAGAGTGAGGAGGGAAGAGTGGCATCAAGTGTTATGGTTGAATTGCAAGCCCCAGTCCCCTTCCCTTTCACTCTACATAGCAGTGAGGAAAGATAGGGGAGTTAGTAATAAAGTTAAGGCAGGAAAAAAGGAAGAAGAAATGGTGGGAGTAAGATGGATTTATTTTGTTTTTTGTTTCTAACTATCTATCTTTTATTGGCAATAAATTAAATTTATCTTTCTTAGATCCAGTCTGTTTTGTGCATGATGGTAGCAATTGAGTGATCTCCCTGTCTTTATCTTGATCCATGAGCTTTTAATTGTATTTTCTTCCTTATCTTACTGAGGAGGGGAGCTGGCAGCGAGCCTAAGTTAACCTACCACATCCAGTTATTATGGATATTTCAAAGTAAGATTGAGGCAAGACCTTTATTCTTGAAGAGCTATGAATTGAGGGTGGATTGGTTTTATAAACTCAGAGGAACTTGTGTAAAAAAAAGGTCTAAAAGAAAAATAGTCAGGAAGGTGTCTCTCCAGTTGAGTAAGTAGTGACCAGAGTTGTGTATTAAGTATGGTACAGAAGTTAAAGTGGAATAACTTCAGTAGAAAAGACTAAATCTGTAACTATTTGGTTCTTTTTTCCATCCCTTCCTTGAGGTGCAGGATTTTTTTCTTAAGGCTTGTGTATGAAATCTCTTTAGATGACTCACTCTTCCTACATTGTGTGCTCTGAAGACTTGTGTAAGAAATATTGTGTGTTCTTCTCTAGTTTTGAAGTTCTCTAGTGACAACTTAAGTTTAGTTACTCCTTTAGTATCAGGAACAATTTATAAAAAATATTATATTTCTGTCTAAGAGGGATTCTATTGTTTCACTGAATACAAATAGTATTGAACTGAAAGTACTTTCAACCACCATGTACTTGTCTCCCGTGTCAAGGGTCTTCCACTAAGGGTCTAGTGGAAGCAGAGACGACTTAATTAATGGTTAATATTACCATAGCATAAAACTTTAAAGAAAAAAAAGTTTCTGGTAATTGGATGTATTCAGCTGTAATGCTAGTTATGGATATTTCCATGCCATTTTCTTCCTTTTTTGGTCTTAAATGAGCGGTAGACCATAGCTTACGGTGATTTGTGAGCACAAAATAAAAAAAGAAAAAATTAAGATCAGGCCATTAGTGAAAGATAAACTATGAACTCCAGCTAGAGTCTTCTTTTTTGCAGTATTTTTCCTTGATTGATGCAATTTCGAGATTTGCTTTTTCAAGCTGATGAAATAGAACATCTGACCATTCCTTCTCTTGTATGGCTTGTGACGTCTGATAATAAATGGAAATGTAAAGGTTTATTTATTCCAGTGATACAAACATTCTTCTTTCTCCTTCCTCAATGGAATTGAAACCATATTGAACTTGAGATCCATGCTATTAAAGATGGCTAAAAAGATCCAAATCTGTTTGAGTTGGTTCTCTAGTTGTGTGGTGAGCTTTGCCTAACTGGATCAATATTTTGTAGACAGTTACCTAATTTGATTGATCAAGCTAATGCTTTACTAGTATAATATTTACCAAAGGCTATACTCTGTAGTACAGCTACATGGAAATGTCACTGGAAATGCGGGATTATTTTGTGTGGTGGATATCTGTCTTCAGAATTGATTTTAAGCAACAGAAGGCTGTACTATATTTGGTGCCATTCAGCTGGCTTATGTGTTCTGGGAAGTACACGAGCAGGATTAAATTTTATCTTTTGGAGAACATAGTGAGAGTATTGTTTTACCTGCTGATTAAAAAATATATTAAAAAAAGTAAATTCTGTTTTAGTAGTTGAACAAATTATCTTAGGCTTTTAGTCCTTTACAACAAATGAACACAATTAACGTAGTATTTTCTCGAAATATTTTTTCCAATGAAAGCCACCTAAAATATTAAAAATATTAAATTCTAGGTAAAAGATATGCTTCTGAGGTAGTGGTATTTGGTTAGTTCTTTCTTCAGAGTAGGATAACAAGAAATGAATGACTTTCCCAAAGCCATTAAAAACTGTAAAAGTGTGGGAAAAGTTCATCAAATTGAATGCCTCAAATTGTTAAATTGAAATATTAGGTACAAAGTAATTTTTTATGTCTGGAAAAGTAGTTACAAATAAATATACTGGTGGTAAGAGAAATTTGCTTGTTTGGATTCTGTGTATGGCAGTCAGAGTCATGCTCAGGGCATCTTCTGAGCTGTACAAATGTCGGGAATAAAAATTTTGGAGGTGAAGCTTACTTTTTATAATGATAAATATAGGATTAGAGTCTAACTTTAGAGCTAAGACTTCTATAACTAAATGACTGAAAGTCATTTAATGAATGAAAATAAATATAACCATATAGCTTACAAATAAGTAAATCAAGTATGATCCTGAACAGCTGGAGAACTTCTAAAGATTCTTGAGATGCTTGAAATTGATGCAATGCTCTAGGTCTTTTGCATTGTTACAGAAAGGATACAGAAGTCTCTAGACTAGACATTTGTAGTGACTTTTTGTCCAAACTTGTCACACAAACTTGATATGCAACTTCAGCATATTCTAGAATTTAAATAAAAGTGATATCTTGAGGATTATGAAGCAATGAAAGATACCTCAGTGGGGTACCCAGCTGACTACATAGAACAGCAAAACACATATATGGACCTAAGTTATAATACTATAATGAGTTTTCAAACAGTGAAATGTT
>VZTB01002123.1:74068-90003 GCA_013397245.1 Thryothorus ludovicianus
AATTTCAAATCTTGGAATGGAGAAAAAATTATCTATGTTGAAGAATTAAAACATTTAATTTTTTACTTTTTTTTTTTCCTTTTTTCAGATCTCTTGAGAGCTAAGTTAGTATTGTAACTGACATTAAGACAATCTAGGAACTTTATCTTCTTAAATTACTTGCACTCTCTGTAATAAATGCATTTTTAGGTTTCTAACACATCTTTGCATATTTTGAAATCAAATTTTATATAATTGCCTGGAAAACACAGGGTACTGTATCAGGTAGAATTCTGTCTTTTTGTAATAGTATGTTGTTCATGGTTTGGTGATAGTAAAGAGTTAGTAGGGGCGTTGAGTAAATTGGTTCAGTCCAGCAAGATCCCTGGAAGTATTTAAAAGACGTGTCGATATGGCACTTAGGGGCATGGGCAAGGTAAATGGTTGGACTCTAAGACCTTTAAGGTCTTTTTCAGCCTAAAGAGTGCTCTGATTTCATAATACAAGAGCCATTCTGACATGATAATGGTGGAGGCAAGCTATTTTAGTTAATGTAACTTTCATTGTTCAAATCTTAGTTACAAAGAGCAATGGCATGCTGATGGATAAGGTTTTTTTTTCAGAACTTAAACTCACTCATCTACGATCCATGTAAAACTATGTGGTTTCAAAGGGACTAAAACCATGTGAAGATCACTTTAACAGGAAGTTACAGGTTATTAATTAGCCCTGATCTTACTAAAGTGGTAAGATAAATTTGTCAAGGCCTTGGTAAATGCAGTTGTTCTTAGATAAGGAACTTAATTCCTCATGTACCTCTGAACATTTGACTTCCCACTGCAGTGTCTAATGTCCAGATCTCTTCCATAAATATTAAGTCAAATTGAGTAGTCACTTCCATTTGAAATGCTCATTTCACATCTGTGGGTATTTGTCATGTTGATTTGTGAAGACAGAATGCTAGTTTTCTTCACAGTTTTCTGAGGCAGATTGTCACAGTGCACTATATGAGTTAAGTAACACTTTTCTGTGGAGTACTAAGTGCCTGTGGCACCTGATTTCTTTATTGGTAAGGGAACTGAGCCTGCTTATCCATTTATATCCTTGGCAGAGAAAGCCTGCTGGCAAAAATAATCTGATCTCATGTGCTTGGTGGTAGTGTGCTGGAAATAGAGTACATGTGCGCAACACATGGCAAAAATAGTTATTACATGGTAAAGAATTCTTTCCCATTTGCTTTTGAAAAGAGTGAATAACAGTTGCATGTAGCAGAGGTACTTAGACATATCTGAATCTATAACATTTTATCTTAAGACCATTTGCAACATTCAATTTCACATCTGCTTTTATAAATGGCATAGAATTGGATGTAATGCAGCTATTTATGGGTATGTTAATTGCCACAAATAGGAATAAAAACTTCCAATAATTGAAATTTTTACTCGCTTTTCTTGTCTTGGCTTGCAGCTGACACTAGTTTTCTTTAAGAATACTTTTGTTGTATATTTTCTGCAGTAAAAGATTTTTTTTTTGCTAACATCTAAGTTGAATGTGCAGCTTTTGAAAGCTGAGGGAGAAAAAAGTAACTGAATAAATGAAGTATGGAGTTGCTTATATGTATGCATGTGTAACATCACCTTTATAATATGTTCATGAAGTGATGCAGGAAAATGTAGAGACCTGTCCATAGTGAAAATGGTTTGAATTTTGTATGTAGATTGCTTTTTAATGTGCAATCTGTGGACATCTGTTTTTAACATTTAAACATTTATTAAAACATTAAAAATTTATCTTTTATTTATAAAAATAATATATGTAGTATGAAAATGAAGAAAGTCTGAAATTTCTATTTTGATTTTCTCCTTGTAAAATTTTTATATTTTTTTCCTAGTTAAGCACTGATTCCATGTATGTGATTTAATAAATAGAAATACATGGGTACTTCTGTTTATACAGATCAAGCAACTCTTTTTATTGTCTTGCACCAAATTTATAAGACAAGTAAAGGAAATGCTGGGACTTCTAGTCAGATCCTGCCTGTTGTAGCATAATGCAGTTCCCCCAAACGTATTTAATTTGAGCTATTAGAAAGCAGGCATTCTTTATTGCAGGTCTAGACATATTTGGAGGATTTTTCCTCTAATTGAATGCGTGTCATGAAACTTTACAACAGCGTATTTATTCCATCATGATCGTACATATTCATTACAGCATACTTCCTATGTAATACATAAACATCACTTTTCCTNATCTATAACATTTTATCTTAAGACCATTTGCAACATTCAATTTCACATCTGCTTTTATAAATGGCATAGAATTGGATGTAATGCAGCTATTTATGGGTATGTTAATTGCCACAAATAGGAATAAAAACTTCCAATAATTGAAATTTTTACTCGCTTTTCTTGTCTTGGCTTGCAGCTGACACTAGTTTTCTTTAAGAATACTTTTGTTGTATATTTTCTGCAGTAAAAGATTTTTTTTTTGCTAACATCTAAGTTGAATGTGCAGCTTTTGAAAGCTGAGGGAGAAAAAAGTAACTGAATAAATGAAGTATGGAGTTGCTTATATGTATGCATGTGTAACATCACCTTTATAATATGTTCATGAAGTGATGCAGGAAAATGTAGAGACCTGTCCATAGTGAAAATGGTTTGAATTTTGTATGTAGATTGCTTTTTAATGTGCAATCTGTGGACATCTGTTTTTAACATTTAAACATTTATTAAAACATTAAAAATTTATCTTTTATTTATAAAAATAATATATGTAGTATGAAAATGAAGAAAGTCTGAAATTTCTATTTTGATTTTCTCCTTGTAAAATTTTTATATTTTTTTCCTAGTTAAGCACTGATTCCATGTATGTGATTTAATAAATAGAAATACATGGGTACTTCTGTTTATACAGATCAAGCAACTCTTTTTATTGTCTTGCACCAAATTTATAAGACAAGTAAAGGAAATGCTGGGACTTCTAGTCAGATCCTGCCTGTTGTAGCATAATGCAGTTCCCCCAAACGTATTTAATTTGAGCTATTAGAAAGCAGGCATTCTTTATTGCAGGTCTAGACATATTTGGAGGATTTTTCCTCTAATTGAATGCGTGTCATGAAACTTTACAACAGCGTATTTATTCCATCATGATCGTACATATTCATTACAGCATACTTCCTATGTAATACATAAACATCACTTTTCCTAGAACTAATTTGCATGCATCTGCCTCATTCTGGAAGTCCTTTTATGATCCTAGAGGCTGGTCCGTAGGGGTCTCTGGTTGTTGTATTCACTGTGTGCCCCCCATGTTATAATGACTTTGCCTTGAACTTCTCTTAGGTCATGCACTATTGTTTCTTGTTACGTAACTTTACCACGAAAACCACTTATGTTCCTAATCATCTGTTTATGCACTGATTCCAGCTACTAGTTTAGCATCCTGTATGTCTACTTTTACATTCTTTGATCTAATTTCCTAGTTAGAATTTGAGCTTTATCTTGCAACTTCAAGGAAAGTTTTTGTTCTCTGTTGTCTGTCAGTAGGTAGATAATTGCCAACGATTTCCCTCAGCGTCTTCCAATCTAATGTATGTAGTTTATATTAATACTTAAACATCAGAGGTTTGTAGGATATAAGAAATTTAGATCTAAAATATTTTTTTGATATTTTAAGATTTCTTTGTGGGGTTCTTGTCACCAGCACTGAATGCATATGGACGGATGTGGTTTTTAAGTGATTGAGCACTGGCTACAGATATCACCAATCTGTATAATCTGTTAAACTCCTCCAGATGACAGGTAACACTCCCATGTTGGATCTCCTTTTCCTTTCCTTTCTTTCTCTAAAATAATTTACTGACAAGTCTATTGGATGGTCTTTTAGAAATAGAAGAGATCAAATATCTCTCAAATGTTTTAAAATAATAAGTCCTTAAAAAATCGAATTCAGTTTTCAATATTGGTGCTGAAAATATGTTCAGTGGATGGAAAATTTTGCTATTTGCAAGCTCTTTGATTTATTTTTCTGAGTCATTTTGAAGCCTTTGGGGCTGCTGGGAGTAAGGGGAAGTACTGCTTGTGAACTGCTTAACTTGATGTACTGACAAATAGAATTGCAACAGCTGTTTTCATATCTGAGTTTTGTGCAAATAAAGGATAATTAAGAGATGCTCCTTTTTGTGGCTTAAATACTTACTTGTCCTTAGTTTCAAGCAGAAGAACACGTTCTACTGTGTAGAATGGGAAGACTTTTTCCTGAGCGCTGCCCCAGTATTAATTGGAGCCAGACATGTTTGTGCAGGAATGCCAGCCATTTTAATGTGGTGTTTTTTGTTTCTGTTTTTTTTTGTTAAAGTCCAAGATTTAAGTTTTCTGAATAGATCTAGAGTGGCCAAAGCTGAGCTCTGTGTCTTTAACCCAGAAGGTGTTGCTTCTCCTGCTTGGGTTTTCACACAAAAATCTGTGTTACTCCTACCTAGTGTAGCTTGAAAAGTTTTCTAGTCAAACTCAATTTTCACCTCATACAGTCTTTCTAAGGCCATTACTTCAAGTCTTTCTTCAAGTTTGTTTGCAGTCTGATGTATACTAAGATTGGTCATTTTGTAATTTGAGGCAACAGAATGTGATTATTGTTACAGATATTCTTTACAAGATGTCTATATTTTTGTATACTGTATGTATTATTTACCAACTTCTTTAAATGTTCCACTGAAAGTATCACTTGCTGCATAACAGCACAGAATTCTGTGTCATTGTGGGAAGTTTACAGCTAATGTGCCGTCATGACTATTACAGATCATTGGGGAAAAAAAAGGAAAACAAAAAAGATTAAGAGATACAAGGTGATGTCTGTGAAATCAAGAGATGGAATGAAAAATAGTGGAAAAGAAGAAAAATAATTTCACCCATGTCTTTGAATGCATTCAAGTGATCTAGCAATTCAAACCATGGTTTTTCTCAGGAAAAACTCCTCCTTTCTTAAATAGCATTTTTGCTAGAATACTGATTTCAGGACTTCTTTAAAAGAAATTCTCTTCTTTAGCACACAGTGCACTTCCTCCTTTTCTGTTTACAGCTCATAAAACTGGGTGTGCTGTTAGTAAACTATTTTTATACTTATTGCTAATGAAAAAAAGATAAACCCACCAGTATCGTTTCCTTTTAATATTAAAACCACATATCTGCCATGCTCAGATGTATGGTATATGCAAAATATTTGAGTCAGTCATCTGTGATAGGGCTATGAAATGTCCTTTTTTTTTCATTGCTGAATTTACTAGAAATCAAAGTTGAGCAAATAGGTTGCTGAGAATTTTGGGTGTGTTCATATTTTTTTGAGTGTAAAGGCTTAGTAAGTATTTTCTAGGCATATTTGGTCTAAATATTCATTTAAGGTTTGAGAAGAAAGATTAAGAGTCTCATGACTAGCAAGTTTTGGGAATCCTTTCTTGTGAATCAAATGATAGAAAACTGTGTGTCAGTTGTTATTTATAGGGATTAGATGTTAGCAGACTTTACTGGAAAGTTGTTGCAATTGATACAAATGAGATGTGATATTACATTAATGCTATTCTTTTTCAGTGGTACTGTTGTTCAGTTGTTCAGTTGTTAGAATAGCCATATATGATTATTCTATTATGTAAATTTCAATTTTTAAAAAATTGCTTTAGTGCTAATCTCTTCAGAGGATTTTTTTTGGAGGATGTAGAATTAACAGAAATCACAAATAATAATTGCAACATTAGTTTGGAGCTAAATAGTTGGGTAAAAATACAGCTGTTGTGGTTGTCTAACTTGAACTTTGCTATTCTGTATAAAAATTCAGTTATGTTTAATGTAGAAGTTCTCCTAGTGAAGGTTAAATTTGAAAATGAAAAGTTATTTAAGGAAGTTGAAGTTGAGTTTTCTGACTGCCACAATGACTAAAGAAGTACTAAGTACTTCTGTAATGCTTGTTGTGGAAATAATGTAGAAATACAGGTGTGATAAGAAAAAGCTTTTTTTTTTTCTTAAGAAAAAGCTCTGTGTTGAATTATGATTGCAACATACATTGTTTTTTATTAAATGCTGATATTTATCTTTGCCATGATATGACATCTAATCTCACAATCTTGTTCTGTAGCTGTGATATTTTATAAGATATTATTCTCAGCTTGGAGCCTACATGTTTGTTCTGATTTGATTGTTTTAAAGGCCAATGGTTGTGGGTCCTAGCAACTTACAAGCTGACTTTCACTACTGCTACCAGTATTTTCTCTTTCTGGATCTCCTTCATTGATTCTGTGTCTGAGAGTCAAAAATTATTCAGCCTTTTTACTGGTCTTCTGGTAGTCCTTATTAGTTAGCCTGACAGAAATCAGTAGAACTGAGAGATAGCAAAGAATCAAAAATAATATCTTAATTTACTATTTGGAAAAATGTAACTGTCCTGTCCTCATATTTTTCTACCAGTACTGGTGTTGTGGTTTAACCCCAACTGGGAGCTAAGCACACACAGCTGCTGCCTCATGACCTCACCAGTGGAATTAGAGAGTGAGTTAGAAGAGTAAAAGGTAGAAAACAAACCTACTGAGATAATGACAGTTTAAGTGGGAAATCAAAAGCTGTGGACACAAGAAAAATAAAATGAGACATTCATTCACCACTTCCCATGGACAGGTGGGTGTTCAGCCTTTGACAGGACGGTTTGGCCACATCAAGTGTGACGGTGACTTGGAAAGAAAAATGGCATCACTCCAGATGTCCTTCCTTTTCTTCTTCTGCCACCACACTGTATATCCTGAGCATGATGTCACGATGTCACATGGTCTGGAACGTCCCTTTGGTCAGTTGGGGTCACCTGTCCTGGCTGGGTCTCCTCCCAGCCTCCCATGCACCCCCAGTTTCCTCATCAGCACGGCCCTATGAAAAGCAGAAAAGGCCTTGGTTGTGGGTAAACCCTGCTCAGCAATAACAAGAAGGTTTCTACACTATCAGCCCTGTGTTCAACACAAATCCAAAACACAGCCCCATATCAGCTGAAAAGAAAAAAATTAACTCTACCCCACTGAAACCCAGCACAACTGGTCTATTTCATGTTTCATGGAAGAAGCTTCAGGAAGTGCTGTTGTAATAGGAGCTGTAAGAGAATAGGGACTGCGGAGTGACTGGATGACAGAAGTTTCACAAAGAAAGCTGGTTGGTGTGGTTAACAGGAAGAATATTGTTGTGTATGTCTAAATTTAGAGCTAGTCACACAGAACGGACAAAGAGCCAACTGACTTTAATCTATAGCTTATCTGAATTTGCATAGGCATTGGAAGACAACTGTAGGCCCTTTAAATATGAAGTTAGTTGTTTATATTCAGGATTCCTGGATTTGAGGTGGAAACCTGTGTGAAATAGCACCTGAGCCTTTCAGAAAGTCTCAAAATCCAAAAGCTTTAAGGAAAAAAAAAAAAATGCAACCCCCTTCTCTATCACTGAAGTTGTACCTTCTGGAATATCCTATTTAGGAGAACTGATATAGCAGATAGTGCTTTAAATGTGCTGACCTGTGTGTAAATTATTGCAAGGTATGTAAGATAACTTACAGTGAAGCTGTCATACCATTTTACCACAGGGAATGTTTAGGACTGGTATCTTGTCACAGGCTTAAATATATAGGAATTGCAGACATTTTGTTTGTTTTTCACAGTTGGATGGTTCTCAGGAATGTTTCTGTGACACAGAGAGCATAGGTTCAAAAACTACAGATCCCATGTCATGCTATTACATTATGATAGCCAGTATTACATGGAAAAATATCAATATCCACTTTGACTTAAAAATCATATATCCACATTTAGATAACTTCAGGAATGTTCAGCATACATGAAAAAAATATTAATTTAAATTACTTTCTTATGTAGGAAATATACATGACAGCCTTCATGTCAAACTGTTTTTCCATCAACTAAAATGACTTCAGTGAACATCTTGTTTTGTTTTGAAATTTAGAATAGAGCTTGCTTTTTATTAATGTTATATGTAAATGTATTTCCCTTTGTACTCAATTCAGTCTGGTGTTTGCAAGGACTTGTGTCTGTACAGGTGTGCAACAGGATTGATGGTTGCTCTTTAGTAAAGTGAATGGCTACAACTGAAAGTACATGGTTGCTCTTTAGTTACGAAAGGTACTTTCTCCTGAGCTATGAAAGATATTTTAACCATATATTGTGAACTAAGATAAAGTGATATTTTACAGGCAATTATGAAAAATATGTCATAATCTCCTTAGTATATTTGTGTAACAGTACCAAAGGCTGGGAGATAACCCAATTAGATAGGCATAGGGCCAAGGTCTGTGTTTTCAGCCAGTGACTGTTTGTTTATAGCTCTTTGGCACTTCAGAGTCTGATCTTAGTATATTAATTCACTGTTAAAGCTGAGTCTCGTGAGAGTGCTCTGGTTTTTTTTTTTGTTCCTTATGTGTTGCATGCTCTAATATCTTCTTCGTGCTCATGAACATATGTGCCCTTACTTATGTGCCCTTAGTTTCAAATAATTTTGGATCTTTGCAGTTGCTGACTTTCTGAGAATTCTGTGCATCTGGAAAATTGAGTTCCAAATACTTGTATGTAACTTTTGAAGTTCTCCATTTCATTTTATATAAGATTGTAAGCATTTGCTTAGTATTTTGTAGTATATTACTGATTTCTTCACTGTTGTGTTTTTTGTTTCCTACCTTTTTTGAAATCATTGCATAGTTTTTGTTTTGGGTGGGACAGAGTTAATTTTCTTCCTAGTAGCTGTTACAGTGCTGTTATTTGGATTCAGTATAAGAATAATGTTGACAACACACTGATGTTTTGGGTGTTCTTAAGTAGCGCTTACGCTAAGCCAAAGGCTTTGCAGGTGCACAAGAAGCTGGGAGGGATCACAGCCAGGACAGCTGACCCAAACTGGCCAAAGGAGTATTTCCTACCATGGAGTGCCATGCCCAGTTTATAACTGGGGGGCAGTTGGCTGAGAGCTGCTGGCTGCCACAGGGGGACAGGCGAGGTGAGTGGTGAGCCATTGTACATCATGTGATTTTTCTCCTTGGCCTTCATTCTCTTGCTCTTTTTTGCTACATCAGCTGCTTTTGTTGTTGTCATTATGAAGATGATTACTCTTATTTTACTCTCATTATTAAATTGTCCTTATCTCAACTCTTCCTGATTCTCATTCCGATCCCACTGGCAAGGGAGGTGGAGTAAGTAAGTAGGTGTGTGGTATACATAGGTGCCAGCTTGGGTTAAACCACTACAGAAATGCACAAAAGTCTAGAGATCCAAGTCATGCTTGCCACATAGAAGTGGTGATCTGTTTAACTTCAGATTAAGAAATAAATATAAAGGAAAAATTAAGTGTGAGAACACGTGAGAGTTTGAAGAAACTTAGAATAAATATTGTGAGATTCTTTCCTCATTGGAAAGTTTCAAGGTACTCTGCAGCATGGGCAAATTTAATGTGTGTCTTAGGTTTTTTTATCAATCCTTAAGGAATTAGAAAACAAAAGACAAACAAACAAACAAAATGTTACGAAAAGCCGTGTTTTAATAACAACACATTATTCTTTTACAGATTATTCTTTGAGGAAATGATCTTTCGATATAAATTTTACCTGTTACATGCACATTTTATTTCAAATCTAAATATGAAATCTCAGAGTACAGAAAATGTAGAATAAGTGGTACTGCTTTGTAAGATCTTCCTTTTTAGCTCCTAAAAGAAGCTGATCCTCAGAAGCAAGTTGCTAGCAGTTCTTTGCTTAGTAGATATTTTGGTATGTTTCTTCACATTTTGTCCTTAACTTTCAGATCTCTCTCTGAAATGACATTTCATTTCTTAATGTTCTGAGTTAGCAACAGTTTTAGAAGTATTGGTAGAGTCAGTTTGAATCTAAAATCTTGAAAACATGTAGGTATACAGTGTAGCATATTCAGTACATTCTAAGTTTATTTTGTGTATTCTTTACCTTTAAAACACTTCGGTTTGAATATTCATTTTATTGTGAAAAAAACCCAAACCTCCTGTCTTTTAATCTCTTGAATATCCTTTTTATATTTTTGGAGGAGTTATTTATTCACCCTTGGAAAACAGGACAGACTTCCAAAGCACTCAGTTATGCAGAAATATGTTTAGGATGGAAGGAGTTCAGCTGAAGTTTGAACTGGCAGGTGTCAAGAGAGAACATAACATAACAAGAAAAACTCCTGTAGGTGTGTTAATATCAAACAAAAGGTCAAGGAAAGTGTAGGTCTGCCACTGCATGGGTCTGACAGCTTAATTATGGACAACACAGTTAAGGCAGAAGTATTCAATTTTCTCTTTGCCTTGGTCTACACAAGAAAGGTCAGCTCCCAAGTCTATGCCAAAAAGCAACAACAATGCAACAACAAAGTTAACAGCAAAACACTGATAGAGTAGGATTGAGTAGCAGTTGGACACATACACATGAACAGGATTTAGTGGGATGCATCTTAATTGGTCCACCATCTATCTTATTTGAAAGGTCACTGAAGGCCTAAGTTACTGGAAAAGGTCAAATATTATACTCATCTGCAGAAATGTAAATTTGGGAAACTGCAGAGCTGTCAGTCTCCCTACATTTTTGGGAAAGTTGTGGAACAAATGTGTGTGAAAGTTTTTTCCAAGAATATGAAAGATGAGAAAGAAAATGGCTGGGGAAATCCAGCTCAGATTTACCAAGGGTAAATTGTGCTTTACCAACATGATGCTTTCCATGATGAAACCACTTATTCAGTGGATGAAAGAAGAGTTACAGATGCTCTGTATCTTGACTTTAGCAAGACGTGTTCACCCCTAGTATTCCTGTAGACAAGTTGGTAAGATACAATTTAGACAAATAGATGTCTAAAAGTCATCTCTAAAGATCAAAGGGCAATGTGTTGTTATTCAGAGTGACTCAAAGTCAAACTGTTAGTGGTCCTTAAAGGGGAGTTCCTTGAAAGTTGATGCTGAGTCTGGTAGTGCTATTCAATATATTTGTAAATATTTTAATGATAGGACTGAGTCATCCCTGAGTTTGCAGATGACTTCAAAGTGAAAGGAGAGGTTGATATTTGGGAAGGAGGAGCCACCATTCCTTAAGAGAAACCTTGAGAGGCTGAAAAAATGGGCCAACAAGGATTGTGTGAGTTTTAACAAAGATAAATAGGAACTGCCTCTGGAATAGAGTAAACTTAAGTGGCAGAAGAGGCTGGGAACACAGTGGCTGGGGTTTAGCTTTGCTGCAAAGCACTTGTGAGTTCTGAGGGACAGCAGACTTAACATGATCTAGTCGTATAATATGGTGTAAAGAAGGCAGTGTCATGGACTGCATCAGGAAGAGAATCATCAGCAGATCAAGGCATGTGCTTATTCTGCTCAGCACTAGTATAACATGATTAGGGGGTTGGAGGTTGCTGAGAGAGGAGAGATAACTGATCTTCTTGTGCCAGGTAGATTCAGAGAAAAATACTGTATTTGCAAGGGTTTATACAGTGACAGAAATGGCAGTGGGCACAGGTTGCTCTAGGGGAATACCATCACAATNTATTTATATTATTTATTCATTTCTATAAATATATATATAATTTCCCAGAGAAATTGTGAAATTTCCCTTACCACAATATTAAAGACTTGGAAGGACCTCGGACAACCTAATCTATGGCTGCGTGTTTGATGGAAGTTGGGACCAGGTCATCTCTAGAGCTTTTATATCGTAAGATAAAATCTGCAGGCTAGATTTGTCTATTATTCTATCAAATAGGTGATTTTTTTTTGTTACTTAGTGGAATGTGTTCAAGGGTGTCAGTAGTTATGATACACTCTGCCTCTTCTTGATTGAGGAGCCNNTTCGTGATTGAGGAGCCTGAACTCATTTGTGTTCAAGATAACAGTCAGTAATAGCTCTAATCGTTACAGATTGATGCTGAGTCTGGCTGAGCTGGAGGTGCAATGGAATTATTACTGGTATGCATGCATATGGTGTATGCAAAGCATAAACTGTTTTGCTTTTATGTGGGCAAGAGATTTCAGTAGTGACTGACGTTGTTTTGTCAAGCATGTAGCTTTACATGCAGAAAAATGCTAGTTGAAAGCAAAGTAAAAATCATTAATCTACATGGCAACATTATTATGATCAAATTTAAATTATGCTTTTTTGTGTTTTTAGGACTTTAAGGAAATAAATTGGAAGTATACCTGAACAAAATAATACGACTTACTACTGTGTTAACAAAGTTCTACTTGTGTTAGACTAGACACTGTCCTTAAACAAATGTATTTGTTTCATGAGGTATTGTAGTTTTTAAATTGGGAGGTAAATTGTCCTTAATAGATTTCAGGACTCAGAAGTTCTTTGAAATTTGGAGAAAAAGAAATGTGGATAAATCTTTCTGGTTTTGAATGTAAATTGAATATAGTGTTGTCCTCATGAANTGTTCTGCTGATGATTTCTTGGATTTCTTGGAATGACTTCCCTAGAAGTGGCACATATCTGCTTTTATATAAAGGTATTTCCATGTACCTTAGTGATTTGTTTTTTTTTTTAAATGGTTATAAATTAATCTATAATGTATGTCAAAGTTGGCCCTTTGCCCTCAGTATTTTATTTAGTTCAGTATGTGTGGAGAAGGATGAATATTAATTCATAGTCTGCTTAAATGCATTGTGTGGGAATAAGATGTGGGTTGGTAGGAATTCTTAGCATTTTAATTGGTGAGGTTGTGTGAGTTTTGTACGTCTGTCTGAGAGCATTGCAAATTTCCTTTATAAATTCCTTAACCTGTTTGAGTGGATTGGTGGTACCTTTGTGTTTTGCTGTTTGTAATGTTCTTAGTTCTGGCTGACAAGATACAGAAGAATTGTATATAGTGTTCAAGACAGTATCTTCTGATACTCCCCAGTGTCACCTCCTTATTGAAATTTTGGTGTGTTGACAGATCTGGTTAATCTGTCTTTGGTAAGATCAAAGGGCAAGCTCACAATAATGCTGCTGTGCTAAGAATTTAATACTTTAGTCTACCTCAAATGCCTGTGCATGTGTCACTTCCTTACCTCTGAGACAAAAGACAATTCAAGCACCTTTAGACACTTGATAGAATAACTTCACTGTTTAATTTTGATGCGCCACCTTTCTGAAGGACCTACTTTTTAATACAAAGTATTTGTTGAATAAAGTTAAATTTTTAAATATCATATATAAGCCTTTACATTTTATACTTTTTTTATTTAGAGATTTTGAGGTGTGTTTTGGAAGTCACATAGAATAGTCCATACAAGGAGATTTCTAGGCATTTATGTTATTTGGAAAGTGAGTCTTATGGTTGGAATGTGTTTTACAAATGCAACATATAGCTTTTCAACAATATATAAATTCAGATTAGCAAGTTTGTAAAAATATCCAAATAAGGCAGGAGACATGGGGTCAGAGTAATCATTGTAAAAGTTGGTTTCCTTTAGTGTATTTTCTGAGTTAAAAGCCATCCTTTTCATACATATGTGTAGGTGGAAAATTTCTGGTGAATAACCGCAATAACAGTGATATTCCTATCTTGTTGGACTGCCCTTGGTTTTCTCAAATAAACATTTTCTCTGGCATCATTGTGAACTGGAAGTCAGGCACATGCTGCGATAATTCTCTCAACTGACAGTGTATTACAGCCAACCATTGAATAACCAAATATTTGAAATCAGGCAAAAGAGAATTATTATGACAGAGTTTTCATATTTAGGGGAAGTTAGATAAAAAAGGCAAACAAACTAACCTTCCTATTTTCATCCAGTATTGGAGGAGGGAAATGAGAAAGTGATGGATCAAAATTAAGCAGAGATTTTCTTTTAGATTGACCAACCTCAATGGAAGTATAGGTAGTATTTAAAACAGCATGTATCTTCCTTACACCGGTTTCAAGAATGTTCTGGAGAGACCAGATCACAGCTGACTGCTAAAAGAGTATTGTTTGAAAAATACTGGTATAAACATATTTTTTAATTGGAAATCTTCTGGAAAGTTCTCTCCTACCAGTTTGCTGTGTAAATTTTGAAGTGCTGCTTCTACGAATTAAGTTGATTCAAGAAGAGTTTATTCACAAGTGGTGAGTACCTGACCGAATGTTGGTATAGCTGCAGGAGGAAGTGGTTGATGGCGCTGTCAATGTAGTCTTTCACTGTGTCACTTCTCCTTTGTCTTGTGGTAGCAGCTAGTAATTTGAAAATGGCATTTCACAATCTTTAAAATGTAGTTCGTAAAATGCTGGGAGCAGTGAGGTGAGAACTGGGGAGCATAACTCCTAAAATCACAGCTTTTGTTATTGTTCTGAGTGGATGAAAATCAATTAGTGGGACAAAGCATTGAGGCACCAGGAGGCTTAATATGGAGAAAACAGTGATTCATGCTGCAGTACAAACCGGATGGATGTGGGGACATAATTACAGTGTACCACCAAAACTGTAACAGTTCATTTGCTTCTGCTCCCCGGTAGCTTGGGTTTGCCTTTTTCCTTCTGGGGTGGTAGGCCTTAGAGTTCTGTGTTCAGCGTCGTGGGAAGGAATGGACCCACAGCAGAGCCCCTGGAGTCTGTTGGGAGTGGGTGTGGGGGAGCAGATAGGTCAAACCGTCCACAGATTTTCAGCTGTGGCCCATAGAAAATTCGTAGAGTTTTGTTGTGTCAGACTTTTTGTGGTTTGAAAACTTTAGCTACTTTGTTGTTCTCAGCAGTTAAGCAAATACTATTTCCAGCTACTTTGAAGTAGAAAACCTGGGGTGAGAGGAGGGGTCTTCGGTTTTAGCAGCTGAGAGAGCAGAGCTCTGGTTCAACCTGCATTCTCCTTTATGGCTAGCTTCAGAAACATAACCTTTTCTATTCTGACTTTGAAATGGATTTTGAAGAAAAATATGAACAGTTCTTTGCTATGTGGGTCAGGATTCATCAATAATTCTTTGACCAGTAGTCGAATCTTATAACAGGAACAAAGATGTTAAGTTGGTGACAGTTCCATCTCCTGTGACCCAGAGGATGCCAAGGCATATGTTCTTTTGGAGTGCAGCGAATGGCTTCTGACTAAAATTCTTTCCTCTGAGAAAGCTTCAGTTACTATTATTATTCTTTAGAGAGCTGAAATAGAAAAAGGACTACCAAAAGGACTCTTTCCATTTCCTTGACATTTATGAGGGAGAAACACTTAAAAAAATGAAATGTTAGTTTACAGAAGTTGGTTAAGGCAGTCAGATCAGCTATGTACTTGAAATTCCTTTACGTTAGTCAATATTGTTAATTTTAAATTAGCAGCTCTATTTTAATCCATTCTTAAACAAGGTTTTTGTTAAATATTTAATTAATTTATGTAAATATCTTCAAGGAAATATATATTCTAACTGAAGGAAGAAGTCTTCAGTGTATTTTTTGTTTTAGAAGTGTTGAGGTTTCTTTGGGTTGAGTCCATTTTTCCACACATATATTCTAGTCTGAATAAATCAAACCCTAAAAATTGCTTTAATCTTACATTGGCAGAAGATTTTCCTTGCAGTGGGGCTAGGTGTTTTCATTATAATGCTTTTCAAGGGGATGCCCAGTAAGCAGGATTTCAATGTGTGGAAGTTTTGAGTCAGATTGCACAGCCAATAAGGTTTCTGTATATAAAGCATACAGTTTGTTACATAGGCAATGATTTGAAGAGAGTTGAAGAAGCTAGATTCAGACTTTAAGTGATATCAAGTAAATTATAGTTTTTCATTTGCATCCTTGCTGATGTGACTTCTAGAGCAATTTACCATTTAGCTTCTTAAGCATGACATTTCAAAAGCTCCTTTTAGCTCCAGAACTCAATACATAAATGGATTTGTGAAAGTTGCTTTTAGTTTTATATGATTTGGAGTTCTGTCCAGATTTATGGATGCAAATTTTGTTTGCTTTTTGGATTCCGGCAAGATTTTTTTTTTTTTTT
>VZTB01002123.1:90014-107545 GCA_013397245.1 Thryothorus ludovicianus
TTATTGATTGTGAATTACTAAGGCAGCAGTCGCAATTTTTCTGCAGTGCAGGCTTTGCTGTAGTAATTCCAGTTTTGTGCTATCTGGTCACTTGGCCTGTCCTACTGTCTCAATTGGGGCACATTCTGGGACATTGTTTGGAAGTTTTTGGCAAAGCACCTGATAGTGTAAATTAGACTTAACATAACTTAGCAGGAAATATGCAAATGCAGGCAGGATTGATGCTTCATTGTTTTTATGTTGCCATTCCTAGAAGGAGAAAGTCACAGTTAAATAAGGAGCTTTGCTATGACAGAAGTAGAAGGAAGAAAGTAGAGCTGCATTTTTAGGCATGGTACTTCAAAGCAACAACTGGATATCCATCAGAAAATGTCAGATTGAGATACTGATTTTCACAGGGCTAGCCTAGAGTTGTTTAGCACTACAGCTAATACTGTCAACAAAAGTATGTCTAAAACTATGTTTGGTGAAGAGGATCAGGATGGTCTACCAGCCGTTAAGTCCAGAAAGTTAAAAGAAACCTATGACTGCATAATTTAAAATTCTGAGCTACAGTCTTCTTTTAATCAGAGTTCAGTGCATTTTCCTGAAAGGATAATATTCTCAGGGTGGAGAAACAAAAAACTTTTTTTTTTTTCATTTTTCTTTTATTGTCTTGTTTATCCTTTTCAGGCATGCAAAGGGACTAGCTCAATAGGTTAATTTTTACCAAATGGAACACATACACACTAAGTTACCTTGTGATTGTTTCACTTCTTTAGAGAATAAATGTCTCTATGCAGGTTTTGCCTTTTTTATGTATTCTTCATCTATAAGAAAGATAGATGAATCTTCTATATTTAGCTATTAATACTTTTATTACTATTATTACTGTTAGTTTTCTTTTTTTTTACACACTCATGAGAGAAAATGTCGGTTTTTCCTTTAAGTGAGGTTATAAAAACACATTTGTGTCCATGTCTAGCTATAGTATGCTTATTAAACAAACTTAATTTTTATATATTTATGAAGAAATAGGTTAAAATTTGGTAATAGGTAAATAGGTTAAAAAAACAGTTATAAGACCAAGAGGTGGTTTATTTTTGGACAAACAAAAAATGATGTTATGTAACTTATTCCAAAATAAATTTAAGTAAATGAAAGTGAGCTGAAAATTGGTCCACTATAGCATTTTTATTTAGATATATATAGTCTGTTTATGTAAAGCCATGCAACATATATACTATATGATCTACCAGTAAGAGAATAATGCTTACAATATGAAAAAAACATATTTATGAGGCTTTGTGACACAGTTGGGGAAATGGAATAGTATGACAGATGAACTATAAGCATAAATGCTACTGTTTGCAAACTATTTTAATAAGAGAAAAAGAAATGTCACTGGGAGGAATATACTTAGTGAAAATCTGGATATGGATAATATCTTTTTTGTTTGTTTGTTTTGGACTTTTTGATTTTGTTTTTGTCTTTCCTTGATAAATAGTTCATGCTTTCCTTGAAATCTGTGGAAAATTTATATGACCAATTTAAACTCCATGTTTAGAAGTAGACTTAAAATTTTTATAAATGATGAAATATTTTGAAATACCTTTTAATAGAACTCTACAATACTGTTTACAGTTTGCTAACTTACATTTGAAATGTCACTCACAGGTGCTGACCTTAAGGAAAGGGCAAAAATGCACTCAAGTGAAGTTAGTTCTTTTGTCTCCAGAGCAAGAGCAACTATTAATGAATTGGGTAAGTAACCTCTCCCTTGAAAAATATTATTATAACTTTAACCTGAGAATGTTAGATCAGAGGAATGACATAAATGTGGATAGTTAATTCTTGACAGGCAGTAGAATATCTCTGACTGTGTAGTATCACATCAGAGAACGTGACTTGGAAAGAACCCATAAGAATTTTTGAGTACATTGAGAAATATGAATCATGGGACATTTTTTCTTTAAAAATATTCCAACTGGAGCCGGACTTTTTAAAATAATGCTAGAAAAGCTAAATCTCCGCTAAAATAGAGGTGATTTGCCCTCCTGTTTTCATAAATGGTGGATTGTTTAGTGATATCAAAATGCTTTAGAATTCAGTTTTTACTATTGCACTCTTGCGGTTTGCATAATTGGCATAGTCTAATACATTTTAGAAACATGTTAAACATCAGCTGCTAATAGAAATTCAATTACTAAGGTATTTAAAAATTTTGGTTTATATATTTTGGTATAGTAAACTTGTTAATAGTTTTGGATTTTAATCAACTTGTGCCAGTTTTTAAGGATAGTAATTTCTCTGTATGTTTTCCTTTAGGAATTCACCATCAAGTCATTATATTTCTACATCTCTGATGATCAGTTTAAATATAATTTCTTTTCAGCAGGTTATTGCTAGTATGATCTGTTGAAAAGAGAAGTGTAGTGTTCCATGTTTTAAGGAATTAATTTTCTTCATTTAACTTCTGTATAAAACATATTCTGTCACTTGAAATTTGGCATACAACTCTGAGGAATAAATAATTACTTGGAAAATTTATTTAGATGCATTTCCTTAAGAACACTATGTCACATTTTGGTTTAGAAGAATGTTATAAATGGATAGCTGGGTTTTTTTTAGGTAAATGACAGCCTGCTGAAGAATGAAACTTTGATTAGGTAATTCATGGAGATACTTGTATCCTGAAATGACTGTCATGTCTTTGAAGTGAAGTAGACACTCAAGGCTGTTTAAATAAGTGAAATCTGTAAAATACCTAGAATTGAATAGATCAATCATTTCCTGCAGCTGATACTGTATATCATGCTGGTACTTGTCCTTTTATTGGAATACCAAGCAAGTGGCAACAAGTTGTTCCATTCATTTACTTTGTAAGAATTTGGGGAGGCTTTCTTACCATTAAGTAATAATTTTACAGCCTTCCTTAGCTTGAAGTTACTGCAAATACTTTGAGCTGCTATTAGTGTTTAAATATGAGCAACTAGTTTCAAGATTTTCCTATGATTAGTAAATATTTTTTTAAAATAAATTATTTTCAAATTTTTAAGTGAGAAAATTTCTAAAGTCTGAAGAAATATTTGGATTTGGCATTCTTCACTGAATGACTGGAAAATGTTCACAGTTTGATACTCTGTTTGGCCTCAGGGTTGAAAAAACTTTGAGAGAAATGTTTGATTGTTTTCATCTTCATTAAGTTCCTGTGTGAGTATTTAACTACTGAATATGTAAGCAAATTTTTGATGTTACCTGAAAGGCTTGCAGTGAATTACTTGCCTCAGTCATTTTCACTAGACCATTCTCAGAGCCCCATGCATCCTGGCCTTGAACACTTTCTGGGATGGGGCATCCACAGCTTCTCTGGGCAGTCTGTACCAGTGCCTCACCATGCTCACAGTAAAGAATTGCTTCCTCAAACCTACCCTCTTCCAGTTGGAATCTATTAATCTTGTCCTGTTGCTTGTAAAAAGTTCATCTTTTTTTTAATCTCCCTTCAGGTACTGGAAGGCTGCAATTATATCACTCCAAAGCCTTCTCTTTTCCAGGCTGACCAATCCCAATTCTCTCAGCCTTTCTTCGTAGCAGAGGTGCTCCATCCCTCTGATCATCTTGGTGTCCCTCCTCTGGGCTCACTCCAGAGTACACTCACACCAGCAGGTCAATGTCCATCCTGTGATGAGGACCCAGGGCTGAATGAACACATTACCCCAGATGGGGGTCTCATTATACCATTCAGGAAATGATAGACAGTATTAAAAAAAAAATATATAGGAGGTTAGATTAGTTGAGTGCATAAGATGTCTCATTGTGTGATGCCCTGATGAATAGAAGTGAATATCAATTTCACAGCAAGTCAGAGGTTCTTAGTTCTTTTTATTCTTCTGAAGAAGTGATCTGTCATTACAAAATGTAATTTATGTAGAAGTATAGGGACATTATATTTGCATTTGATCACTGCAGTTAATCTGTAAATTGAAAATAATAATGGTATTTTTCTTGCCCAGCAACAACTAGAATGCTGTGAGATAGTTAAAGAGGGGAAACAACTTTCAAATTATTATTTACCACCACAGAATGTTACATAGCTGGGGAACAATATTTCCTATCTCTTATTTTGTTCTTTTTTCTATCCGAGTTTATACTATAATCTCATTTAAAATGTATTCTAGTTCTTGCTTTTCAGAACTAGGTCATGTTTTGATAATTGCATTTGTATTCATATATGTGACCTAGTAAGGAGTTATGTCTTTTTATCTGTATTTTCAGAAAGACCATTAAGTTACCTTTATAGATGAAATACAGTAAAGGTTATGTTGTATGTCTAATTGTTCAACACATAAGGTTATTATGTTTTGCATGACTAGATAAACTTAGCTTTTTAGAATTGACATCTTTTGGCTTTCTTTAGTTTCTGTCAATGTCATTACATTTAAATGCTTACACTGGTTGTTTTGTAAAAAGCAGTAGTATAATTTTGGAATACAGCTGTAAAAGGGAATTTTCTGGAAATTAAAAGCATACATAAAAGCTTATTTATATGGGACTAATTTATAACTTCTTACTGAAGAACTAAGACTGCATGACTTTGTTTATAAATAAATGCTTAAAAAAAAGCTGAAAAAATTTAACAGAGCCATTAACTGCAGCACTTAGAGCTTTAGGTTGGGGAGGGGGAAATAAAAACAGCCTCTCTTTTTAGCAGTGGTTGCTTTTGCCAGAATTATAACAGAATTGTGGAGGTTTGTTTGGGGTTTGAGTTTGTATGTATGTGTGAGGTTTATTTGTACTTTTTTTTTTTTTTAAATAGTAAGAATTATAAGACTACTTGTCCATTGCTATATTCTGCCTTAAAGCGCATTGTTACTGATGTAAGGCTGTCTTTACCCTCAAGAAATTGTGAGAGAAAAGCCTTAATAGATCTCTTGTAACTATGCACAACAAGGTAGTCCTGGCTAAATTAAGTCAAATGACAGTGATTTCCAGAAGCCTTGTTTTTGAGGCTTTTGGAAGTGGGGGAAAAAAACCTCACCAATGTGGGTCAGATCTTCAATATCTATATTATAGTATGCCTCCTATTAAATCCATGTTATTCTTTATACTGACTGTTGGGTTGGGGCTGTGAAAGTATGTATGTGTTATCTTTTGGGATTTCAGTTGCAAAACAGACTGAGGCTATGTATGGAGCTGAATGCAATAACCTCATTCAATAAAAACACCATATTTAATAAAAATAAAAAATGAAGCTGTAGAAGGAATTTCAAGTCAGGAAATACATGTAAATACATAAATTGACATTTGGCTCCAACCTCTATTATGACATGAGGAACACTATTGATTAGCAAAGCTTTTCCAAAGAATTTAGGTGTAAGGAGTGCCCAAATCCCATAAACAGGGAATAAAAATTGGAGACTAACTTTCTTGGTTACTTCTTAAAAGTCAGGCTTGTTTTTTATTTCACATTCAGAGACAAAACACCTTACTCATGGCCTGATGGAACGTAGATCTGAACTAAGTTAAGAATGAACTTTTTATTGAAATATTAAAGTTACTTGTTTTCTGTTGGTCTTGTTGCATTATAACAAATCTTACAGGTCTTTGTTGAAAATATTTGATTTGTTTTGGTGCATAAGCTGTGATACAACTTTAATAAGTGGTGATATTTAGTAAGTTTGTTTATACATAGTTATATCAGATATGGTTAGTTTTAGCATACTCCACTTTGAGATCATCCAGAATGAAACTACCTCGTGGTCAGTTGCTTGCATTTGTGTTTTTAGTCTGTGCTGTTTGTTTTATTCAGAGCAAGTACAGTTCTATATTTACAGATTTTTTTTTTCCTTCTTTAGCTTTCTTTCTGTCCTTCTGGCTTTCAGTCATCACCAAAATTTTAATTTACCTAAAAAAACACACTTGTTCATCCTTCAGACAAACATCCTCTTTTTAGAAAAGTTCCTAGTTTGACTGCTGAAGGTCATACATACATGCATTTTTTGAATCCACATTATATACTGTGGTTTGGTTTTGGATGCAAACTGTCAAAAATTGATTTCAGTGATCCCAAGAATGGTATCAAGATTATAAAAACTTCACTTGATTACTGGTCTGCTAATTGCTATCCCACCTTCCCATTGTGAAGGCTTAAAAATAATGATGAGTTTGGTGCTATGCCTTGTTTTATTTTTTGAATCTCTGAGGCTTCTGTGGAGCTTTGGTTGGCATTTTTAACCCTGGTTTAGTGAATACTGAAGATTTGGAAATTTACCAAATCCATCTGTATTTGCTAGAAGTAGATCTGGCCATCAAAAATGGAGTACTCTAGTTTGGAAATCCTTTGATAAGAACTGTGGATTTTTCTCTTAGGGAAGAGACATACAGGCTTTGAGTTGCATTTACTGGGATACTGAATGAAATTTCAGATAGCTATCAAATTTGAAAGAGGACAAATTGCAGCTAGCAGAGCCATGCTTAATAGCTGACCTCAGGTATCATGGTCTTTCTGTGTTGCTGACATTGAAATGTAGATTTTAGCACAGTATTTTGCTTGCTATGCTATGATGTTGCCTGTTTGATTAAGTGTACAGCATAACTTATACAGTCTTTGACTGCCCCTATTCTGAGTGTGTTTCTAGGCTATTGGTTGTTTTCCAATGGTTCTGTAGATTTTTTTCTTCTCTTGATATTTAATTATTTTAAGATAGCCTTTGACTAAGTATTGTCTGATCATGGTGTGGTGCTGCTGTACAGCTGTGACAAAAATCAACATAATCTCAGCAGCAGTTTATTTTTTCTTCTGGTAGTAATTCCTAATGTTGTTGTGGAGGACAAGAGACTGTGCTCTGGACATGGCTCTTTCTGTTTCCTTCCACAAACATAACTATACCAAAAGTAGAATGCAACTCCCTCAAATGGTTTATTGAAACCAGCATAGCCAGTTTGCACTGTGTTAAAACAGGCCACCACTATCACTTGCTGTCCAGGGCTTCCGTTCCCTCTCCAGAGAGCCTCACTGTGCATGTTTGATGCACAGGTAACACTATCATTTCCTCACCCTGTTCAGGTTCGAAATTGCATGTTTCAGTCACTCAATGAGAAAGAATAGTTTGTTAGCTCTTTGCTTTGCCTGTCTTGTTTTCTGGCTCTGTTCCATGAACAAATTCAAAGGGTAGCAACTCCTGACATGGCACTGAAAGCATGATGTTGCTCTTCTATTGAAGAAATTCTGAGCTCACTGATTGGGCCAAGCATGAAGCTTTGACTTCTGAATTGTCAAGTCTTCTAGTCAATACACTTTTTGCCTAGGTAGGCCCTGGCCTGATGATATTACTAAGCTAGCTTGTTTAAAAAAAATGCTTACTGTGAAATATTAGGGAGTGTTTCTTCTGTAGTGTTCTGTGAATTAACTGGCTTGAAACTATCAGTAATTTAGAAATAAAATATTTTAGCACTAGACTGGGGAATGTATTGTGTTTAACAAGAGTGCTTGTAATAATAGTGTGTGTGTTATCTTCATACTGTAAGTCAGACAAGTAGACAATAAACAAGTAAAATCTGTATCTAATTTGATTCTCTTAATAACCCGAGATTATATTAGAGACTACAGTTGTGTGTGTATATTATATACAGACTGTAGTTTGAGTTTTATTTTATATGCTCTTTAAGAAAGAAAAAATCTTTTAAAGAAGTAGAACATAAAAATGTAATTGAATTCATTTAACTCCTTTATGTTTTGTAAATTCACAGATTAAATACGTGCTGTGCTGTTTTTGTGTGAGTAATAAGTTCTTAAATAAGAGTAAAAAACATAAGAAATAATTTCCGTATTTCTTTTATCCAAAGCTTTCATTCATTGGTACAGAAAGTGGATTCTGTCATCTAGGTTTTACTTCATTATTGTCTTACTGAGAGCAGAATGAGACTACAAGATGAAACATTAGTGAATATGAAGAAGCTGAAGAATATGTTTATCAGACTGAGAGATGATTGAAATATCCAAATGGTTTTCTGTAGTACTAGAAAATCATGAAAGAGTAGGATTCTGAAAACAGTTGCTGAAGGGTTTAATTGAACCACTTCTTTCATTCCCTTTAGTTTCCCAGTTTCTGTTTCTATTATCAAGAATGTAAATCACACTGTCTTTCTTGCTTGTCCATAATAAAGTACCAAATAGAAAATTTTAAAATAAAGACTATAATATTCCTCTATTAAAGTTGAAACTTTTTTCCAAATCAAAAATGCATTGTTTCTATGTCATAGAGTGAATGATTAATGGAAGAAACTGGGAAATTAATAGGATTGAAGTGCTTTAGCCTCTGTCAAAATAAATAGAAGAAAAACTTTATTAATACCTTTTGCTTAATAATCAGCTGTAATGTGCAGTAACAGTTTTCATTAAAAGGCAGAATTTCTTTACAAATACTAAAAAATACTAGGCTTTTTATGCAGCTCTTTACTGTTATTGATTGTCTGCCTGAACTTTGAAGGTATTAAAGCAAAGACAGCCATGTTCAAGTCTATCAACTGTTGCAGTCTATTAAGCTTCTTATCTGAAGCACGGGAATTAGAGGGTACCTAAAATCCTTTCACAGTTGTAACTAGCAAATGTATGACACAGAATTCCACATTCAGACTTTAAAGAGTGGTCGTTTTGCAGATGAATGTATTTTTGGAACATATGGAGATATAGAAATTAATTGAATAATAACTTTTTTATTATTTTTGCACTTATGAGAGGTAAAGCTTTGTAATATTTAATTACTTACTGTGTGCAAAAGTGGTTTGACTGAACTTCTTTACCCTGAAGTTCATGTAGGAAGATTTGACAGTCTCTCTCAACCACTTTCAAATGTTGCTATGTACACTGGTTGGTTTTCTTGGTGTTACAGAACGGATGAAAGTTCTTGTTGTAGTATTGTGTTTCTGTTAGCTTCCCATAGAAGAATCTTTTTTTGATGGTAATGGTTGCAACTGAAAATGAAAACAAACTGTTGTAGTCACTGTCTTGATTATAGATTTTGCAAGGCATGTAACTGCCTGAAACAAAACTTGTTGCAAAGGTTGTATGCCATCACAATGTTGTGATATATAACCTTCAGGAAAAGGTCTCCAAAAATGAAATCAAGATACAGTGCTGTGTTGTAAATATTTTTCTGATTTCCTGTGTCATAAATTATTTGATATGTTAAATGTAATCTTGTGAGCATAATGTTTCTAGTATTAAGAATATTCCAGTTTTCAGAACTTCACATGGAATGCCTCTACTTGCCACTCAAGAGGCATAGCTTATGCCCTTTGTGCCTCCTCCCCCCACCTTTTTTTTTAAAAAACTAAATTATCTTAGTTTTTATAATCAATAACCACATCATGAAGAGACATCAAGAATCTGGGTAGTAAAGAGATGGAAGAGAAATCTATCTTCAAAATAAGAATATTTAGGTATAAAATTTTGAAAACAAAGTAAAAATCCATTCCCAGTTACTTTGCACCCAGAACATAGTTTCAAATAATCATTGCTGCTGATTCAAAATTCCTGTTTATGTCTGTGACCTTTCTTAAGTTCTTTTGTAACTTGTAACCAGACAACTTGGAGGTTTTGGCTTCATAGTGAAACTCTGTAAAGTAATAAATCTCAAACCTTTCAGTGCTAGTGTAGGAATCAGCTCATAGACTTCCTGTATTATATGGATTTAAGCTAATTTTAGTTGAAATATACACTAAAGATAAATGGCATGTAAATAAGTGTATTACTTTGTAATAACTAGAGTAAAATTTCTAATTCTTTATTTGACATTCTCACTCTTAAGACATGATTATTTTTTCCCCTTTCTTGCTTTCCTAATGGATGACCTTTAGTCATAGAATCTATCTACACATATACACTTAGCAGTATTTAAACATTTTGAGGGCATGCGGCCATTCTTTTTATTAATTTGGAATCTCCATTGTTACACATTTAAATAAATGTACTAAGAAATGGGGAAGGAGCTTTCTTATCTGTAGATTAAAATTTGTCCTTGGAAAGGTTCTGGAACAGCTAAACATGGAAACTAAACTACTTCTGGGCACACAAGAGGCAAAGTCACAAGGTGGAGTCAGAGGAGGGAAATGTTGCTTAACCAGTCTGACAACCTATGATGAAATTATAGTTTGTTAGATGAGAAACGGGCAGCGGATATTGTCTACCTTGACTTTAGTAAGGCTTTTGAAAATACCTCTTGTAAAATTTTTGTAGAGTAACTGGTGAGTATGGACTGGATGAAAAGGCAGTGAAATGGATCGAAAATAAATGAATGGGTCCAGACTGTGCATCAGCAGCATGAAGTCTGCTTGGAGGCCCCTAGTCAGTGCGTATCCCAAGGGCAGCACCGGGTTCAGTCCTGTTCGACATCTTTAATGATCTGGATGATGGAATAGAGTAAGCAAGTTTGCTGGTGATGTAAAATCAGAAGGAATGGATTTGCTACCATTCAGAGGGAACTCAGCAAGCTGGAGAAATAGACTAACAGGAACCTCAATAATTTCTACTAAAGAAAATGCAAACAACCTCATACACCAGGTATGGGATGGGGATAACTGTATGTAAAGCAGCAGCACAAAAAGTGAAGTGGTCCTTTCACTCTAATCAGCACAGATGAGGCCACTGCTGGAGTACTATGGCCATTTCCAGGCTCCTCAGTAAATGACAAAGCTACTGGGAAGTCCAGTGAAAGGCTCTGAAGGTGATGAATGCTCCAGAGCATCTCTTTGGTGAAAAAAGGTTGAGCAAGCTAGGACTAGAGAAGAGAAGGCTCAGGTGGTAATCTCAGCAATATGTGAGTGGTATAAAAGATGAAGCTAGGTTATCTCTCTTGGTGTCTAGTGACAGGACCAGAGGCAATGGGCACAAACTGGAACAGAAGAGATCCTCCCTGAGCATCAGGAAGTCCTTATTCACTGTGAAAGAGATTGAGTATTGATACAGGTTACACAGGAGGTTATGAAATCTCCCTCCTTAGAGATCTACAAAAGCTACCTAGTTATAAACTTGAGCAACTTGTTCAAGATGTTGCTGGTTGAGCAGACAGGCTGGACAAGTGGTCTCTTTCAGCCTCAACCATTCTGTGATTCAAAGGTTTCCCATGTATCACAGACATATAGGAAAACATTTGCCACAATTTCTTAATTTGCTAGAGTTAAATAACAAATTGTTGAACTCTTAATCTCTTCCTCAATTTCTAGCATACTTTATTCTAGAAATCCATAATATACTGACAGCATGCAGGATATTTTTATAAATTCATCCTCTTGGCTTTATGTTTTATGAACTCTATTATTCAAAAGGAAAAATGACTTGCTGGAAGTGCCCCCTGAAGTTGCTTGTCCTAGTAAACTGTTCACTAATCAACCTTATTTGTCAAATTATCAGAAATGCACATGTGGAATAAAGAGCTTGGACAATCTATTTCTTTGTTCTGTGGCAATTCAGTTGAGTTGTTATTTAAAATTGATTTCTTAGCTACTTTTCTCTTAGATGGATGCTCACAGTTTTTGAGGCAAGTAGAGTACGTTCACTACGTTCTCTTCAATTTCACTCTGGGAAACAAGAATTCTATTCATAATTAAAGACAAGTCAGGGTTTTGAATCTGGTTCAGTAGGTACTAGAGGTAGTGCCAGGCTTCTGGTTTATATCTGAACAGCTGTTCTTTCCGAAGGCTAGTTGCCAAAGGTCACTGAATTAAGATGAGAAAGGAACAATAAGGATCTTTTTTGAACATGTCCAGGTATGGGACAACACAGGAATAGCAAGGGAAGTTAAGGTGACTGTCTTTCATTTTAATGTTTTGTATCAAATGGATAAAGAGGCAGGCTTTAAACTGGGGCTTCATTTGCATGGTTGTAGATACCAAATTTTAACTCCTATAATTAGTTGAATTGAAAATATTTTTCCTGATCTGTAAAAAGTACTTCAAAAATAGATGTTAATTATATCTAAGGGACTGTATAGAATTTTTGCACTGTTAGGGTTTGAGAGGGCTTTCATGGAATTTTCTGTTTCTTGGGAATCATAAAGTGTACTGCAGCAACAGTGCAGACCTTTCACTTTCAGAGAAACTGAATTCTATATCTATTGGACTCTAGATCTTTAATGATGACTCCTACATGTTAGCTAAAGGAAGGGAGTATTACAGGTATTCTTCAGCTTGATTGTAACAGCTGCCAAGCTACAAATGAGTGATTCTTATGCACTTCATTGGCACTTGAATAGTCTAAATCTCAAAATCTTGTGTCTAGCTCAGGAATGTTTTTTTTGTTGTTTATATGAGTATGTGGTACAGTTGCTTGCAGAAAATCTTAGATACATAAATTCATTTAGCAAATGGGGAGGACAGTCTTAGGACATTGGTCTTTTTGAATTTGATATATTCTGAATTTGTAATTCTTTTTCCTGTGTGTTAAATATTTTAAGTTAATCAGTTTGGACAAGTTCATGCAGGTTGATCAGAAACACAAATCACAAAGTTTGGAATTCTGGATAACCATATTATTCTTCTACCTGTTTCAGGAACTCACAGTAAGGGATCAGTATTAGTAATAGATCTTCCTTTGAGTAATTGGACACCAGCTAAAGAAAGTTTTTTACCTGTTATGTGAAATCTACTGTATATAATGTTTCATAAAAACAAGGCTACTTTTATCTATAAATTGTTGCCATTTTGATTTAACTATATGTATTCATTCTTCATACTTCCTTCTGCCTTACCTTCCTTCTGTGTAAAGTAGGTTTTTCCTTGTTGATCAGGTCATTTATTTTTTGTCAATAATGAGAAAATGAGTTTGTTCAGAAATTAAAAAAGGCTACTTGGTAGTTACAAAGAAAGTGTCTCATGCAATCCAGTTTCCTCCCAGCTACTATCTTACATATCTGTAATTTTATAAAAACTTTATTAATAAATTAGTCAGAAGACTAAATAGTCAGTTATGATTCAGATCAGTAGAATTCAAGCAGTTTCTGCTTTCTATTTGGGGAAGGTCAGTGTCTGCAATAGTATGAATCAGCTGTGCGGGCGTTATGGCACACATCTGAGAAAGTATTTAGTGGTCAAGTCCTCCAGACCAGGTGCCTGTATTCATATACTGGCCTGTTGTTTGTTATGTCATGGTCTCTAAGCAGAAAGGAAATCCCTTGTTAGTCACTAGCAGTAGACATCTTGTGGAAAGTCACTTGAAGATGAAATAACAATAACCTGCCTCAGAACTATTGTGATTCTTTGAAATTGTTTCCAATAGATATATGGGTTTTTTATGCTTAATTGCAAAGTGCTCCCCGTGACATTCTGTACTCATGGCAAAACTAGGGGAGAGTTTGCTGATTCTATTCTACGTATTTCAGTAACGAAGAGTCACAGGAGAGCAGGAGTTATCCCAAGACTACAAGATGCTGCCGGCCCGTCTAATCTAAAACTGCATGTGATATATCTGTTTACCAGGGGTGTATTCCTGAAGTTGAGCTGAAGGTTCACAGTTACTTCAGAGTAGGAAGCAGGTCCATTTCTTTGTATTGCTATATGTCATATTTCTATTGTGTTGAACTGTTTATGGGTTTAGTTTAGCTATCTAATGTTACTAAGTTTATTTTCTCTTATTCAAGTTCTTCAGTTTACATGTTGGTCACTCTACCTGTATCATGTCTTGAATGGCCAGTAAACATCCTCTTTTACAGGTTTTGTCAGCATATGTGCTAAGAGATTATTTCTCAAGGAACTTAATACCTTAATACATAAAATTTATTTTGATCTGCTTGTTCACATTTGTCTTCTCTTCAGCTAGAAGTCTCTGCTCCTGTGATCTCAAATATAGGGACATCTGACTGTTGCTGACATTTCATAAACTGAATTGAGTCCTTCTATTTCTTTACTCTAGTAAGAACCTTACATTTCTGTAATATAATTAAGCATTGATGTTACATTAGGACGTGACTATTGGCATTTGCTTGTGACGTGTCTGATGTGCAGAATAGAACTGTATTTACAGAATAAGCAGCATGTTTTACATCAGAATAAATGTATGAAGTAGTCCTTTCTGAATTAATTATGTGAACTGCCTTATTATTTAGTGTCCTTCATATTCCATACTTTGATGTACTATAGTAAGTCAGTGAAATTCCCTAACTAAAGTTTAATGCTGCTCATTACTTAGCCTTTTTAACTGCTTCTAACTACATTAATCTTTGTATATACATGGCTCTCTCTTGTCTCTGTGTTGTACTCTCTCATTTAGTTTAGCTAATCTGTTTTTTTATATGTCTTAAACTCCTTTTTTGTTTCACTATGCAGCTCATGATTACACCCTGATAAACCTGTATCACATTTAGAATTTAGCACTAATTAGTAATAGTACAACATGAGTAATAGTACAACAATTGCCTGAAATTTATATCTTGTTGTTTGAACTGTGACAAAAATGTAGAATATTTTGAAGTATAAAATTACTAGGCCTCTTGGCAAAGCTTTAAATTTTTTTTTATCACTCATAGCAAATGAGCCTTGTCATCTAGAATCATTGTGTAGATTGACCTGTCTATATGTGTAATTTATTGTTCCTAAAATTTGAGTGCATACAACTCAATTAAGCCTACAGGGCATTATTTGTCAAACATCATCTCTGTTTTTGTTATAGGCTCAACAGTTTTGGCAGCTATACATTAAAATCATGCAGATAAATGTGGTCAGGTGTCTCTTATGCTACAAAATACTAATACTTCAAGAAGCTTTACCCTTGTTAATAAGTTCTAGTAGCCTAGAAACTCAGTTTACAATCCCAAGTGGTTACAAACTTTTTTCTGTGCTAGTTTTTCTGATGCTTTACAAGAACATTTTAGAAGGATTAATTTCTTAAATTCGTTTAGTAGATACACACAAGGCTGTTACAGGGAATTTGTCTTTTGCCTTTCATTCATTGTCAGCTTTTATGTCAGGTGATCCTTTCAAATTAATATCCTTGGAAAGTGATGATTCTAACATACATTACTGAACTGCTTTTTATCCCCTTGAATTATGATTTTTTATTATTTCATGATAAGTGTGCTGGCTGTAATTCTTGAAACCAAGCTGTTTTACAGTACTCATTCTGTAACTTCCATTTCCTTGTGTAATAGTCTACTTGAATTGCACCATAGCTAATTCCGGAAGTTGCTTATCTTAGGAAAGTGTTCTGCCTTGGAGTACTGAGAAAACCATGCAAATAGTGGTCAAGATACTGTTTTCTAGTCTCTGATAAATGGAACATTCATACATGCAGTAACTGCTGGAATCTGCAATTAACAATGACCCTGCCTTCATGTACAGGCAAACTATTTTTATTTACTCATGGCAAAGGCATATTTATTTAAGAGAAAGGCTGGCTGTGTCAGCCAGCAAAATTGCAAGACTGTTTGGCAAATTGGTTGTGTTGACAGGGTTATAAGTTTCTGTCAACAACTGGGCCCAGCTGGAAATGAAAGTTGCCTTTCCATATAACTAAGAAGAAGTAAATAAAGAAAGAGCAAATTTTTCTACTATTCCTCTGTCTCCTATGCCTTCTCTGGTAGATGGCAGGTATAATGGATACCTTGAGCTCTTTTAAGTCATTGGAATAGCTCTTGCAAACCGTAATCAGTAGCCTCTTTTGGCACTGAAATTGATTCAGATAATCACTATTAATCATGTTCTAAACCAGCAACCCAGGGAATTTATTTTAAAGCATCTCTTAGAATCTGGAAGAGCATTGCTAAGTTTTTGTTCTTTTTTTAAAGACAAATGGATTTTCATTAGCTGGTAATCATAAAAGCAGGTCAATTTGCAGCTAAAATAACCTTTGCTTAATTATATGTTTTGTTTGTTACCCGGTGAGAGACTACAGTCTTGTATAATAATTGTCATGCTGATGTATACCAATATTTAATTGATTCTTTTGTTAAATGAAGTTATCTGAAGTTTATCTGTCAGACAGGAAAAAGGTAATCTAGGTAGCACAATTTCTAAATTTAGAACTGGCTAGTTCACTAGGAAAAGTTCTAATTAATACATTAAATTGATAATTTTTGTCATATTACCCTTCTAAATTTCCAAAGGAAATAAGTATTTTAAAGTCTTTCATGTGCCATTTTCATTTATATGTTGACAGAAGAGTTCTTTCTCTTCTCTTTCCAGCTAAGACTGAATGAACTGGTCATCGAATTCAATTAGCTGAAACATTAAAACAAAGAAAATATTTTTTTAACATCTGCAGAAAAAGCTGTTGCTGTCAAGAGCTGGTTTAACATTTCAACAAGCTGTACACCATAGTGTTCAGCTAATGAATTGCTTTTGACTATCTTTGAAACTTTAGTAACAACTATGTATGACTGGACTACTGTTTGAGTGTATTTTAAAATGGGTAGCTTGTGGTAACTCTTACATTACATACAATTAAAGCTGTAATACACAAGTTTATTTCTAAAATGAAAATGCATTTTCCATTGAACTTTGACTTCGTGGTGAAGAGAGATGAAGAGACCTTGAATTTGCAGTAGATGAAAAGCAGTATTTTAAGCTGATTGTTTAAATGATTTTTCTGTGTCAGAACACTGATGACAAATTACCTACAAACCATGCCATGGTCACACAGGCCTCTGGAGCCGTGCCACCTGTCATGTGTGCTGGCAGTATGTGCATCTGTTCTTCAAACTGAAGGCTTTCCCACCTCTATTAAGCTGTTACCTGCTGCTTTACAGGAGAAAAGGGGCAATAGTGGCCACTACTGCTGGTGGTGGTCTGGGAATGTCAAGACACAGAGAGCTGCTAGCTGTGAAAGCCTCACAGGCATACCATATGTACATGCACCTCTATTTCGTCTGGGACTGTTTGTATAACTGCTTTGTCTAGCTCTGCTATCTGTGTTCTTGAAGTTTACTTTTCAGATTTTTTTCAAAAATGAGCATATGCCAGAGAAAGACATGCAAACCTATTAAGCCACAGAGGGATATGGACAGTAATTTACTTTTTTTTTGCCAAAGTGTTACTGATCAATTTTTTAGCCACAGTGTATTATTTTTCCATTCTATGACTGTAGAATGAGCAAAATGTAATGGAATAATATTCCAGAGGTGTTCTTTATGGGGTTGGTGTTAACTGGTACTTTCTTTTTCAGCTAATCTGCCTGTGCCTACTATTGCTGCTATAGATGGAACTGCCTTAGGTGGTGGCTTAGAACTTGCATTAGCCTGTGATATACGAGTGGCAGGTAGGTCTGAATACTGCTATTTAATATAGGGTTATTAGTGTTATAGCTTGCTTGACCAATCTCTCTATTGGCAACAGTCTTTAAGACTCACTTTGTATTTCACATTGTTTATAACCCATTATTTTAAAGGACTTTAGCAGAAACCTGTCTAAGTACTTGCTAACATTTCATTTAGAATAACAACCCTGCTAGCTGGATTGGTTTTGTTAAATGTTTATTTGATTCTTCTGACCCTAATTTTATCAATCTTGCCAGAAGAATGATGAAATTCTTTGAAATTCTTAATTCTTTTTTTTTTTTTTTTTTT
>VZTB01002124.1:0-10044 GCA_013397245.1 Thryothorus ludovicianus
ACAGCTACGAAAGAGACTTTGTGACATCTCTGCAAAGCGGTGAGAAGTTTTTGTTATTCAGAGTTGTTCCTTCGTTTGTTGAGCTAGAGAGTGTTTTATCTGTTAAATAAACAACTTTTTCCACTTTCTACCAAGAAAATTTTTTTCCTATCCCAATTCAGCTAAGGAGAGGGGTAGTTCATTTAGAGGTTTGTTTGTTTTCCTTTCTTCCCCTCTCCCAAATTTGCCCTAAACCAAGACAAAAGGTCACCCCCTTGGACCCTTCGAAGACAGTAAGTAAGTAGATTTCTGACAATGTTTCAAAGCACTGGGCACTAGAACTCACCATTTAATTGCATGAAAAAGCTAAAAAATGAAGACATGCCAAATTTCTGGTCCTAAGAACAAGCTTACACTTTTCTGAATAGTAAAGACCAACGTGACCAACCATTCAGATCAATATGATTACCAAAATACTTTGTGACAGAAGAAAAAATACTTTCAAATGTGGATTTTCATAACACATCACATATTAGGATGGTGTTTTGGAAACAAGTAACTATGGAAAAGACATATGAAATCTGAGCAGCACTAACCAAGATGGACAATAGCAGTATGACACTAAGACATCAGCAACTTGAAACAAAGTGGATGCTCTTTGAAAAACTTGTATCTGAATTTAGAACTACAAAGAGCACTACTGTGACTTGTGTCCAAGAGGAAAAGCTGAGGAACTCAGTATTTTTATTCAGATACTACATACAAAATGCAACTTAATAAAACTAAGAGCTTGTGTGATCAAACTGCTTCACTCCATTTCCAAAAATAAATGTCTTGTTTAAGAGTTTAATGAAGCTTAGCTGCCATTGGCGAGGAGGGAAGACATGCAGACAACCAGTAGGGTCGATAATGCAGCTCTGATTTATTAGATTTTACATTGTTCTTTTATTGGTTTTCTTAGGATTGAATACAGTCATGTTTTGATTGGTTAGTAAGTTTCTTATGTGTTAATTTGTTAATTCTTGATCCCATTTATTTGCATAAACAGTTGTCTTAATATGATTGGTTAGATATTCATAATTGCTTTAAGCAGATTGGTTATTTCTTGATGCCTGTGATTTGCATATGGCTTCTGGCCTAACAGTTTCTATCCAGGGTCCATCCTTGATCTCAGGAAACTACAATTACAATGTTTCTTTCTATACCGTTACAATTGCAAGGCATTTGTAAGCGAAATGGCAAAGCCCCATTGTTTTTGCTCCATTAAAACCCCATTGTTTTCTATTCCATGGATGTTGCAATCTAACAACTTGTCCTTGCCTCATCAGCAAGAGTTCTAATGAATCGCTGTCCTGTTCAAGCCATTCTCCAACACTTAGCTAGTTCCAAAGGGTGTTACACTTACAAAAGCAATAGAGGTAACTGTTGATGACGGAAATGATGATAAAAATTGCTGCAGTCAAAAAACGTTGCACTATGCAACAACCTCTTTACAAATGGCTCAAGCGGGCAAAGAACAGATTGCAATACTACGCTACATCAAAGAAATAAGACAATTTTTACTCCTTTTTTTTAAATAAAGAGGAATTTTAAATGTTTCAATTATCAATGACAACTGAATGTCTCAATGTTTCCATTAAAATGAAAATTAAAATAAAAGCTGTTGCTATATCACTGTAGTAGAAGAAACCTTGACTATCTATGAGGGTAACAAGCAGCATGACTGCTTCTTGCAGAAAGTTAACATATCTGCTCAAATTCTTTTATCACAGCCTCACAAAACACTTTTCCTACAGCTGGTGAATTACATGACGGTCCTGCTACTATGTCTGTTTCCACACAAAGTTATATGTTTTTAAAAGAGAGTCTGTGTAGCAGTGGGAGCAAACTTTGGAAAGCTCATATAACCTTCACAAAATAGTGTTTCATCCCTATCCATGACTAATGCTTAGCACCACACAGTGCTTAGTTAATGATATAACTTTACCAATAATTTTTCTAATTAATAATTTTAATTACCTTTTCTAATTTATGGTTTTAATTAATCATAAGTAGTGTAAATTTTTGCTCTGTTATCTGTCACTCTGGCCAGCATTTAGCAAGGTTTGTCATAGCCTGCTGTTGTGGGAAGAGAGTTTGGGAAAATTACTGGAACTTTTTAAAACGAATTCTAATCAACTTGGATAAGCTTCAGTGATCTCAGACCTAGGAGGAGGTTAACAAAGCCTGGAAGAAAGATCTGTTGCTGAAGCTGGACACAAAAAATGCAGAATTAATAGACCACAAGGACATTTTGCAGAAACCTCATATAAGAAAGTAACAAAGAAAATTCAGCAATTGTATTGAAGCCCTCTCTATTTGATATAAAGATCACAAGAGAAGTGAAAATATGGTCTAATTAGGATGAGAAGCAAGACATTAATAACCAATAGGAGATAGAATACTAATCAATGAAGAAAAGTACCCATTTTATACACAATGAACATTGACTTGTTTGTTACAATGTGTAGTGAAAAGTTCTGACAGTGCACTCAGCAAATTGAGTAATGTTGACTTCCTAACCTAACAAATTGGTTGGAGAGTTTATTTCAATGACAAGTCTGAAATAAAAAACACGTCTAAGAAATTACAAACTAAACCAGTGTACTCTCCAAGCTACTAAATTCCAATGTCCCAAAGTAGGTATTAACATGGTAGATGTCCTTTCCATTCAATCCTACACATGCTGCCAAACATAGCCAAAGAAAAATGTTAACTATGCAGCAGGACCTTCCAAAACGTATGTTCAGAACATAAGTAGTTTGTACATTAAAAAATAGTACACGTCACCTGTGGAAAAAAATATTATTATCTTGCATAACAAAGAGACTGCATACCAGTGAAAAAAAACATTTTGATAGGCAATCCTCTTGTAATAGCATGTACTACTGCCTTTTACCAGACAGTGTAAGCTTGATCTTCATGTCTGTGCTGCCAGCAATAACTGTATCTTCCCCTTCTCCTACCTGCAAACAAAAACACTGAAATGGAGGTCTAGCTATAAACTCACCTCTATTTTACCTTTCTCTTTAGTACTAACTTTTTTGTAGTTTTATGTTGTAATTAAGAAAAAACAAGGAGAGGCATGAAAAGCAGTATTACTTCATCCAACTCCACTACTTGGCAAATGAATGATTTCTGAGAAAAAAGATCAGTTACAAGCAAGAGCTTTCTGTGCACACTGAGGAACAAATACCTATAGTAATCAGGAAAACCATCTTTATAATGACTTGTCTAAGGAATTGTAGAGAAGGAAAGAGTCTACAACTCCATCCCTACTAAGAAGGACACAAATTTATTACAAAACTATTTATAAAAAATGTATCAATTATAAAATCCTAAAGCAAGAAACACTTGTCACAACAAAGATCTCTACACACTACAGGCCATGTTTCATTGTTTCTAGTAACACACTGGAATTTCCATGAAATTATTCCAACACAAAGCCACATGACATATAACAAGTAGATTGGACAAATTACTTATAATTCTGATCTAGTAACACTTTGCTCCTATCACTTTGAAGTTTACTCTGTTTCTCCAAGCATAACACAAGCAAGCAACATGGAATACAGATCCATTCTGTACATGTCTGAACATCAAGCCTGTGACCAAAGAGATTCACACAACTTGCACAAAAAAACTTGCAAGACATTGATGTCTAATATCCACTGAAGTTATAGCGATACATTTAATGTTACAGTACTTTTTATTTTCACCTCTATCTTTGAACCTCATTTCTTATTTCTATAACCAGTATGTATTATATTTTTACTCACACTCTTATCTTTCCATTGTCCCAAAAACAATTACAAAATAATACACACTAAAATCACAAACCCCAAACCCAAACAATTCACACGTTAGAAGACAAACCGAAATAAGAAGTGAGAATCCACTTCAGCATATACAATGACAGCCAAAGTTCTACTCTGACATGCTTACTTGGGCACTCCTTAGCCATTTTTTAAGGATCAAAGAATCATTTAGTTTGGAAAAGACCCTGAAGATCATCAACACCAACAACACTGCCAAGCCATCATTAAAGCACGTCCCTAAGTGCCACAACTACATGTCTTTTAAGTACCTCCAGGGACCTAGAAGCAATAACATTTCTTACCATTTTGTGATATGTCATCACTTCCCCTGGCAGCCTGCTCCAACGCTTGGCAACCCTTTTGGTGAAAAAATTTTCCTTGATAGCAAACCTAAGCCCCTCCAGTGTAACTTGTGATTGTTTCCTTTGGTCCTATCATTTGTTACTGGGCAGAAAGAGATCTCCACCTCACTACAACTTCCTTTCAGGCAGTTGTAGGGACCAATATAGTTCCCACTAAGCCTCTTTTTCTCCAAGCTACACACCCCCAGCTCCCTCAGCTGCTCCTCAATTGACTTGTGCTCCAAACCCTTCCCCAGCTCCCTTGCCCTTCTCTGGACATGCTCCAGCCCCTCAGTGTCCTCCTGCTTCACAGGGGCCCAGAACTGGACGCAGCAGCTGAGCTGCGGCCGCAGCGCTGCCCAGCACAGGGGGATGCTCACTGCCCTGCTCCTGCTGCCCCACTACTGCTGACACAGGACACCATGCCCTTGGCCTTCCGCCCTCCACCTGGGCACAGCTGGCTCATGTTCAGCTGCTGCTGACCAGCTCCTCCAGGTCCTTTTCCCACAGGGCAGTTTTCCAGCCACTTTTCCTCCAGCCTGTAGAGCTGAAGAGATTGTTGTGACCCAAGGCAGGATTGTGCACTTGCTGTTTATAAACCTCAGGCTGTTTGCCTCACCCACTGATCCAGCCTGTTCTGATCCCTTTGCAGATCATTCCAGGTCTCTGGCAGATCAACACTCCTGCCCAACTTACTGTTGTCTGCAGAACGACTGAGAGAGCACTCCATTAAACAGGACTGGTCCCAACACTGGACCCTGGGGCATCCCACTGGTGCCCAGCCACCAGCTGGATGTAACTCCATTCACCACCACTCCAGGGTCCAGATGTCCAGATAGTTATTTACCCAATGACACTGCACCTGTCCAAGCCATCAACAGCCATTTTCTCCAGGAGAATGCTGTGGGAGACAGTGACAAAGGCTTTACTAGAGTCCAGGCAGGCAAAAGCCACAGCCTTTCCCTCATCCACCAAGCAGATCTGAATCAGAAGTCACTTCTCTGCTTATACAGAGTCCTCAACCCACAAACTCCAGTACAGTTTGTAACACAAGAAGCCAGCGGGGGCTTGAGGAAAATGCTTCTCATTCATCAGCTGAATTTCAACCTATAGTATGCAAATAAATTTACATCTTACTCCAAGAAATAGCAAAGCAGAACCAAGTACCATACTGAGTTTTATGACTTACTTCACTTAAGGTGAGAGAACAATGAGACAAAGTAGGCATATTTGAGCAACAAACCTAAATTTCTGTAAAAAATGTGTTAAATCAGAATTTTAAACATTTTTCTATAACAAAAATTATTGCTTAGTTCTAAAGAGAGTCTTGGCTGAGGTTCTGTAAATAGAAGAACAGCAGCAATGTGGACTCTCCGTGCAGGGGTTTCAGAGAAGAGAAAAAGCTAATGTGATCTCAAGAACCTTTTTCCATTAATAAAGGGAAAGCCAACTCACTCAATTCATGCTTTCATGATTTCTTTGCACTCTTGTTACACAACAATGAAAAATCCTAATTTCCTTCCAGTTCCCTCCACATGCCAGTTACTACAAAAAAAGGCCAATCTACTAATAGCCAAACTCAGTTTTGTGAAACTTAGCACATTTCAGAATCTATTTAAAGCAGTCAACAAAAAAATCATTGCATTAAGAGGGCATCATTATACTATTTCACACACCCTAAATTCTTATTATTTTGAAAATAAAGTCTATATGAATATGGGCTCTTCTTCCATTACAGATTAATAGTCTATCAGCTTAGGGTTAAAATGCACCCTGGAAGAATAATACTACATTTATGAAAGCTATATCAAAATGCTATTGATACTTAAACTTCAATGTTTTAGTTTAACATTTCCATAGAGAAATTAAACTACTTATCATCTAATACAAATGTATTTACTTATTCAGACGATAGTCTTGTCTACTGAATTTGATTTATCTTCTGAAAATCCATGTGGAAGTAATAGCAAAATAAATTCTCTCTGATTTCAAAAAGCATTAACGTTTCTAAAATTTCTTATTTCCCCTAGAGATGACTAATATTTAATAAAGAACAACTGCTTTAAGATACAAATGAACATACTCATGAACCCAATTAATCTTTGGCAGTCGGTTCAAATTAGCATATACTATCTATGTTACCATGACCAACAAGCAATATCAGAGGTACTGTTACAGTAGCACATGGAGATATGAAATCCAAACAAGTGTTTATCTTTTTCACCTTTCTTCCAAGCACATACCTCTCCCCTATCCTTCACTATTCCTGTTAAATTGAAGTACAAAATTGAGTAAATGCTCACTGTCCAGTAGCTTTATCACCCAGCTACAATTGATGCAACTCAATGCTATCTTTCAACTAAAACTGAAAGGCATTCGCAACAACTCACATTCTATGACAGCACACTGCAATTTGCTGCTGAAATAACCATCACAGTTATTTTTAATACTATTTTTAACCAAATTTATATTTGTAGTCATAATTCAAGTTAATTAAAATCAAAATCCCAACAGTGTGAGGTATTGAAACTTTTTAAGTTGGGTATGTTAATGTGAAGGCTGTCAAAGATATGGCTATGAAGTAAAAGGGGTTTTGCTTTACCAATCCTAGCATAAAAAAGGATTATGAAATATGAGTTTGAAAAGCAAACAATTAAAAGAGACACTTAAAAATCAGTTACAACTAATTCCCAGATGAGTTCACATACATTCATTCAGCACATTTAGTACACATATTTTTAAACTTACAATGGAAACTTCCAAATACATGTCAATGATCACAAAATAATCCTGATACATTTATTTCTTTTAACATTCATACTATTGATACTTCCATTAAAACATTAAACATTAAAATGTCTGTATTTTATTAACCAAACTTATTACCTATATAATTTCAGTTCATTACATAATTGTTTATTCCATCAATATCCTATAAGTTAATAAAATCATACGGTGAAAACATGATAACGTGATATAAAAAGACTACATATTGCTTTCTAATGTCCAATTTACACTGAGACAATTCCAAGAAGAATATGAGGCACAACAAAAAACCCAAAGGATTTTTACACTGAGTTTCACGTAAGTATGAGAGAAGACCACAGAATCAAAAAATTTCTACGGTAAAATGCTATGGAACAACTTCTGAGAAGTTGTAGAAGTAGAGATAAGATGCACATTATCCTAAATCAGTGGTGTGGTTTCACTTCCCACTCACAGAATGCGTAAGGGTAGAAGGGACACAGTAGTTCATCTGGTCCCAGCTCTCTGCTCAAGCAGACTCATCCTACAGCACACTGCTCAGGATTGTGTCCAGGTTCTGGCATATCTCCAGTGAGGGTGATGCCACTGCCTCTCTGGGAAATCTGTCCCAGTGTTTGATCACCTGCACAGTAATGAAGTTCTTTCTCATATGCTGGTGGAACTTACTTTGCATCAGTTTCTGTCCATTCCTCTTTTCCTATTGCTCAGCGGCAATAGGGAGAAGAGTCTGGCTCTTTTGTCTTGACATTCTCCCTCCAGATACTTACAGACATTGATTTGATTCCAGTCTTTTCTTCCCCAGACTAAACAGGCCCTGATCCCCCAGCCTTTCCTCCATGGTATTTCATGCACTCATTATACTTCAGAACAGCTTGCTAATATTTCCAAAAGCATATATCTAACACCTGTGTGAATAATTCTGTTTGTTGTTACTGAGCTGCTTGAAACAGACTACAAAAATTAACTATTAAAAACCAATACAACCTGTTTTGCTTGTGCAGAAAGAAGGAATTTTCAGAGTTTAGCCAAGATAAAGAGAGCCAAATCAAAATTTTCTTGCTCAATCATGAGAGGATTGAGGAAGATTTATGGTTAACTAAGCTGTTTTGTTTTAAATACAATACAATGATAGAGAGATATAACTGCCTTACTCTAGAAGTTATCTAGAGAGAAAAGATTCTAAACCTAAAAGTACTTATGAAAAGTAAATTCTTACACTGAGTTTTAGGCATAAAATCTATATATTTGTGTATTAAGCATATTCGAGATACTGCAAATACAAAATATAGGTGTTTGTTAGGGTCAATGGCTATCAATAGCTACTAGTTTAGCATTTATACAAACCAAAACAGTATCAAAAACCATTGCACACAGTGGCATAGCACACTGCTGACAGTATTTGCCATATGTTCTAAAGAAACTGTATTTGTGATGTCAGTTACGTGGGGAATATTTTGTGCAACAGATGTCTGGGTACCAACACTTGACACACCTGAGTATGGGTTTCATTGCACGGGGGATGTGCACGAACAAGGCAGGTCCTAACACATGTTCTACACTTAGCAGTTTCTTATTGTAGTTCTTAGCAATAAAAAATAACACAGTAATTATATCACCATATGGTTGTCCACCATTTTTTTTTCCTTATGCAACCAAGTACAAATACACCTTTAACCAAATATAATATTTTGAAACCTAAAGCATCTAAGAGCAAGTATTAGCAAGACCTTTGTCAATGGGCACAATTACACTATAAACAGTATTCACTGTAACTAAAGGAAAAAATCATACCAAGGAAGTTGAAGCTGAAGCATAACAATGATCTCATGATGTTCACTTTAATATTTCTCGAGTGCTTAGTATTGGATGAACCCGTCTGGCATACAAGTTTTTTCAAAGCCAGCTTAAAAATGTAGTATTACAGCACCTGGTGATGAAAAAGTTCGATTTCTCTGCATTTCAATGAATGACCTAATTTCACTTAACTCTTGATGGAGCCTTACTTGCCAAAATGTCAGCAATACTGCTGAAGCAAAGTTTTCAAACCTGTGCTTCTCCACCTACACAGAGAACTATCTCCTCTTGTTCAACTAGCAGCTGGAAGGAGAAAGTATATGCAGAACTACTTTTTATTATTTCAGAAAGGAAGAAATTTCTGTGATAGCCTTGCCAAAACGCTTGTCTTATAGCTCTACAGGTCAGCATCATTATATTGTTTATAGCTGGGGGGGATGGGACAGGACGGGATATGCAAGGCTACAGCAAACAAATCAGACAGTTTAGTATACCTGAATGTTCATTTTTCTGCATTTACTCAAAGAAGTCTGAGTTTACAGAAATTTGAACTATTTTACTTTACATCCAGTCAATTCCGAAGCTGTGAATGGCCATGAAGGCTAAAATTACTACAGAATCTGAGGCTGTGGTCACAGACCTGTACACACCCACCCTTCATCATCAGAGGTCAGAGAGCACAGAAGAAACAAAGCCTCCTAACACAGAGTTTCGAGGTTAATTACTCGTTTAATAGTAGAGTTTTAAACTAACGTTTTTGCAGGTTAAGGCCTTTAAATCGTTCCACAGCAGATAGCGGCTGAGCTCTTCCTAAGACGCAGCCTTCGTATTCCAGGGGTATTCTAGCTATGGAGTACCTGAATGCTTTCAGGCTTATTTCGAAGGACCAAACCACTAAATGACGTCAAATTACATCTAGCTACCGCGAAAGAAACAAAAACAAAAGGAAAGCAAAGCGGCTGCACGAGCTCTTAGTGATACGCATTTGACCGGGCGGAGGCAGCGCCCCGAGGGCTCATCCCGTCCCGTCACTCACCTGTCCGCTCTCTTCTACCCCCGCCAGCGCCGCCACGGCTCCTCCGACGCCTCCGCCGGGTCGCCGAGCTGCGCCCCGACCCCGGGCAGCCCCGCTCCCTCCTCACCGGCTCCTCATCCCCGCCGCGGAGCTTCGGGGCATCCCCGGCCGCCCCCTCCCCAGACCCTGCCGCTGTCCCTGCCCAGCAGCCTCCTCCCCTCAGCCGTGGCACCGGGCCCGCGTTCCTCCCGTCCCTCACTCGCCACTCCCCCCCGGTACCCCCACGGCCGCC
>VZTB01002124.1:10097-25188 GCA_013397245.1 Thryothorus ludovicianus
GACGGAACCGCGCGGGCGCGGCCGCGGCGATTTCGGCCACGCAGCGGCGGCCGCACGCACGCGCGGGGGCGCGCCCCGCCCCGTGACCGCGCACCGGTTTCGTCCAGTATCGGTCATTCCGGGTTAGCAACCTGCTGCGGGTCCGTTACTAAGGGTTAGCCACTCAGGGTCAGTCATCAGCCGAGGATCGGTCATCCAGGGTCAGTCACCCCTGGAGGGTCTGTCACCCGGGGTTCATCACCCTCACAAGGCCCGTCACCCCGAGGAGAGTCGCTCACTTCAGGATCAGTCACCCGGGGTCTGTCACCCTCGAAGGGTCGGTCACCCTTGGGGGGAAAGTCAGTCAGTCATCCGGGGCCGGTCACTCACGGTCGGTCTCCTGGCGTTGCCCTGGCAGACGAGGTCAGCGGCGTGGCACGGTGCACGTGGCTGGCAGCGAGAGCCCGAAGCTGCCGGGGTCGCAGCGAACACAGGTCCCTACTGAGGGGTGGGTGTGAACAGCTCTCAGGTGTGGGAGGGACGGGATGCTGGCGGAAAGCTCAGAGTGCCCACGGGCAGCTGTGGAAGCTGAAGGAAAACACAGGATGGACCATCGTGATATGTTTCTTGAGACCCTCACACAGCAGGCAGTCGGGCAGTTTGTCTTTTAAAAGATCACAGAATCACGGGATGGGCAAGGTTGGAAGATATCACAGCAACACATCTGATCCAACCTTCCTGCTCATGAAGGATCACCTGAGTGGCACAGGATCATTGAGTGGCACAGACAGTTCTGGATTATCTCCAGGGAGCAACACTCCACAACCTCTCTGGGCAGTCTGCCACTGGTCACACATGGATAAAATCTTCCCTGTCAGCCCGTTTGTCCATGTGCTCAGTGAGCTTTGCCACAAGTGGTTCAGCTTCAAAATGGGTGAGGTCAGCCTCTCCAGTTTCTCCCTCTCAAGCTGAACTCTGTCATGGCCTGGGCTGGCATCGATGCTTTGGTGGCCAACCTCCCAACCATGATGTGCCACAACCAGTAGTTCCAGAGTTTGGTAGCTGAGGTCTCTCATCACTTGTGCCTGCGAGGCATCACTGTTGTCATGAATCCACAGCATGTCAAAATGCAGCCTGGGGCAGACAAGCTTTTGAGCTTCTTTGCTAGCTTTGCCATCCTTGACCACCTCCTCCTACTCCCTCCTTCAGTTAAGACTTTTGGTTTTAACCCATCTTACAAGTTTTGTTACTACCTTCTTTGTTTTGATGTATGTTAAGCCCTTTTTTCTACCAGTTTGAGCAAGGTGTTCTTCAAATTCTTTTCTAGTCCTCATTTCCTGGCTTGATGTGACCTGCAGTGTTTTACAGCTTTCTGCTCTCTTTATTTAGGTCTAGAAAAGTTCTGCCACCTCATTATCAGAGGAATTGCCTTGGACGGAGATCATACTAGAGTCTGTCACAAGAGGCTGTCAAACCACAGGTTTGTGAGTGTTAAATATATTTAGGAAAGCTGGTACATTCTGATGAATAACTGTGTCTGTGCCATTTAAGTTTTGATATAGTTTTTTTCTGCTTGATTTAGCAATGAAGTTTTCTTGGGATTTGAATATAATTTTTAATTGCAATTTCAATTTAATTGCAATTTGCAACTGTCATTGCTCTGTCATGATTATCCCTGTTTCAAGTGTCATTAAATTGTATTCTACAAACCATGATCACAAAGAGCTAAATATAAGCTGATACAAATTTGACCAATATTATGAAAACTGGCACAGTTAATATATGGAAAAAATTAATTACTATGAGGTAGTTGAGGCACTGGCACATGTTTCCCAGAGAAGCTGTGGCTGCCACATCCCTGGAAGTATTCAAAGCTGTGTCCAGTCTGGATCAGACTTTGAGCTACCTGGTCTAATGGGAGTTGTCTCATGACAGGATGTTTGGAACAGGATGATCTTTATAAGGTCCTTCCTAAACCATTCAATGATTCTGTGATTCAGCTGTTCAAAATGGTGTCTTTTACAGAGTTATATGATGTATCACACTATTATGGCTTTTTGAAAGACAATTGTTCTTGGTAATATTTTTGTAAATTCAGTCACCTTTAGTTTTGTTAGCATATTACCTAAAAGTTGAGGGATGAGAATCATAATAACTTTATATTCTTAGGAGTTTGGATTAAATCAAAGAATGTTCACCTGTGTGACAGTCTAAAAAAAGACAATATTAAATGTCTCTGTGATACACATAATAACCTTCTACTTCATAAAAAGAGAGAAACCTTCAGCTTCTCTGGAATCCAATTTATGAGAATATCTTCAAACAGATTTCCTCCTGACTAACATAGTATTGCTGCCTTCTGTAGTGGAGTAACTGTATCAGTGGACAAGGAAGAGCTATGGGTGTAATCTAACTGGGCTTCTGTAAAACTCTTGGTACAATCCCCACAACATTATTTCATATGTCAAAATTGGAGAGATTTCATATTGATAGATGGACTGTAGTTTGGAGAAGGAAGTGCCTGGGTGGCCACATCCAAAGAGTTACAGTGAATGGCTCAATGTCCAAGTGGAAATCTGTAGGTGAGGGGTGTCCCCCAGGGGTCTAATCCTATGTAATGGCTTTATCAATGACAGAGACAGTGGAAGTGAGCACACTCTCAGCAAGTTGACAGATGATACCAAGCTGAGTAATAAAGTTGAAGTGCTTGAGAGCAGGGATGTCACCTGGGGAGACCTTGACAGGCTTGAGGAGTGATCCCATGTTAATTTCATGAAGCTGAGCAAGACCAAGTGCAAGGTCCTGCACCTGGGTTGGGAAATCTCCACTACTAACACAGGGATATTAATGGACTGAGAGCAGAGAGAAGTGGCTTGGAGGTACTGATGGGTAAAAAATTGGACGAGCCAGCCATGGGCACTGGCAGCCCTGAAAGCCAAGTGTACATCCAAGGCTGCATCCAAAGCCCTATGGGCAGCAGGGATGGGAGGGGATTCTTCCCCTCTGCCCCTCTCTGTCCTGCTCTGGTGAGATCCCACCTGCAGAACTGCCGCCAGCCCGGGGGTCCCAACACAGGGAACATGGAGCTGCTGGAGAGAGTCCAGAGAAGGGCCCCGGAGCTGGTCAGAGGGCTGGAGCACCTCGCCTGTGATGAAAGGCTGAGGGTGCTGAGGTTCTTCTGCCTGATAAGAAACAGGTTCTGCAGGTAAGAAAATGAAACTACAGCAGTAGTCATTTACAATTTGCAGTCCTTTGGTTCCTTGAGGTGATAAAGCAAACATATGCACTGGATTATGAGCTGCACCTCTGTGTTGAAGTGCAGCACAGGACTGTTGCCACAGGTGAAAAATAGGGTTGTATCTGACCCAGCAGTTTGAGCCAGCTCACTGGTATGCTGAGAGCATTTCAAGCAACTGCTGCAGAGCATTTGCAGCTGTAGCTCCTCTCTGGCTCCTGTGGCTGAACACCTGTAGCTAGTGGAGAAAGACACTTTGACTAATCCACCATTTGTCATCATGAAAAGGGAGAGTAAGGCACTCTCAAGCTAACCTGCCTGATAAGGGACAATATGTACAAGAGAGGTAGAAAAACATTAACTAGTTAGGATTCTCAAGAGACCTGGCTGTAACTGCTCTAAATTGTAGCATAAGGAAACTGTTGGGGCCTTAGCTGTTCTTCACGAATACGAAAGGATTTAAGTTTATGAGAAAAAGCAGAAAAGTATCTGGGTGTCTAAATCTTAGAAAAAAGCTGGTGGGAAAAGAACAAGGTAAAAAAGAAATTGGTGTGAAAGGATGTGAAAGTATCTGAGTATAGCAATCATGATCTAGAGAAATAATAAGTAACAACAGAGTGAGGGACAGGATGTAGAGAATTCATGCCAGTCAATTAGAAGAAAGAAGCATTCACATAATAGCAGAATCAGCAACTGTTAATACAAAGACGAACTTTATTGAATAAGGGTATAAATGTAGCTTGCTTTGCTAAATAAAATGGATTAGACGTATACCATATTGGTGTGTGCGTCTTTTCTCATCTTGCCATGAAGACCCCTACCCAGTGAGGACTCTGGCAGGAAACATATGCCATTAGAAATCAGTAGGAATTTGCCCTAGCTATTCGCCCAAGGAAAAAAATACAGCTGTGTTAAAATCTGTCTCTTCTGTGTATAGGAGTAAATTCCTGCTATGACCTAGCTATAACCTTTCATTTCCCTCCCATTGTGCCTTCTGCAGCTGAGTACCTATTACAGAAGTAATCACAGGATATGTCTGTGTGCCAGATGGGGAATTCATTAAATAAAGGTGAATAGTAGGTATACTGTGGTAGCATAAAAGTTACGGATGAGAAAGTGTTTCTCAAAAAAGTCTTTGCAACAATCTACTTATTTGTCTTTTCAGCTTACTGGCTGGAGGTCACTCAAATTGAGATAGTTACCTTTTGTTGTTTAGATTTTTAGACAATGTTCAAATGATGATCAGAGTGATATTTGATTGCACTTAAATGTTTGATACATGTATATATGTCAATTTATGCCCTCAATCAGTAAAAAAATAAAATCAGTAAGAACATACACGAGAATAAGCCCAAAACTTACTAAGCAATATAAAGTGACAACAGCTCTGATTCAGTGATTTGACAATTGAACAAGATGATTATACGGAAGATTCACTCTGAAACGTTATAGTGTGTTCTAAGGGGAATTTGCCCACGAAGACAAGCTCTCTAGCTATTGGCCATATATTCAGATGTTTGTTGTAAGATGGATGTTTTCAAAAGTGCTTTCATCGGGGTATTTCTATGGCTCACTGTGAAAAACTTTTCTGTAGGTTTACATTTTAAACAAAGGCATGAAAAATGTCAATGTTGTAAACTACAATACTAAGTAGAATAATATTCTCACTCTGGAGAATATAATTACTGGAGGAAAGTATTTCTCACAATTGGAAGTTTGCTGTGTTGTGCATTTAAACAACATTTTGTAGGAGCCATTTTGGCAATATGTATCTTTCAGGATAAAGGCCAATCTGGAGAACCCTGAGTAAGTAAAACTGTAGACAGAAATGTTTAGATAGGAGTTTTACAGATGTTTGCTAAGAGAGACTAGCCTTCTCTATTTATGGATTTCAAATCACAAAGAAAATTCACCCTTAAGAAAAATTACTTCCTTTTTTTGTGTTTGGTTTGAGCAATTAATATTTTAATATTAAAAGATTACTCATTAATGTACTTAGTTTTGTGCTGCACAACAGTAAGTTATTTATTTGAGATAATTTCAATCAAGAAAAAGAAAGAGGAAAGCACGAACTCACAAAACCTTACGTCTTGGGTTCAAACATTCAACAGAGGAAAAACTAAGAGATGATTTTCAGGATAAATAGTCTAAACTTGGATATTCTGTAATCCCAGAATCCTAAAAGTATAATTAGAACTGTAAACTTGTTATTTTTTTATAATTTTATTTTTGGTGTTGTTAAATATCAGTGCATTAGCCAATTAGATTAGAGAACTTGAAACAATGAATGAAGCATGTGGGGAGTAGTCTGGTTTATGTTAAGGTTCACATTTCTAAGAGGAAAACAAAAGGAAAAAGAAAATAATATCAGAAAAGAAATCCCAACTCGGGATCACAGGATCAAAAACAACTTCTTTTTTTTTTCCTTTTTAATCTTATCCTTTCAATATAAAGGAAAGAGATAGTTGAATGGAATATGTCCAAGTTTCCAGTGCTGAAACTGAAACAGGAAAGAAAATGAGATATGAGCATCTTGAATATTCATGGAAAATGGCTTTGAGTTTATTCCAGAAAATGAGTCATTTTGAGTTATGTTCAAGTCCTGACATCCGAAGATGTCTGAACTTGTTCTCTGAATTTCCAGCTTCCTAAAAGAAGGGTGTTCTTTCCACAAAAGACATTTGTCTGCATCTTTAAACAACATTGTTGCTTCCCTTTGGAGATAGAAGGGATAGAGACATCTTAAAAGTGAAGTTCAGTTGATGTGCTCTGCTTACCCAAGTCTGTTAAGCCTAGAAGATTTTTAAATAGTTCTTGCTTTACAACAAGAGGCATCATTAGGCAGAGACAGAGTGAAAAATTTTCTCTTGGTTTACTCAAAATTACTGCAAAGATGTATCAAACAGATGGGCCAGGCAAGCTCTTGAGGAAAGGTTTAGATAAAAGTCTGTAATAGCTACCAGAGGTCAGGATGCAAGTGACAGAATCTTTGGAGAAATTAGAATCCAGTCATTGAATCTAAAACACTGCTCACGATAAATAGAACAATTATATATGGTGACCCAAGGTACTTGGTTAAGAGTAGACAAGCAGCCATCTGCATGATAATGTTTCATCGCACAGCAAACAGTAATGGTAAACATTTCACAGTGAAGACACTAAAACAGATCTTAAAAAGTGGATGATTTTTGCACATATGCTCATTTCCGAAAGTGGAAAAAAATATAGCCTGTCTCTTCTTCTGTGTGTAGAAGTGACTTAGTGTTACCAACAGCAAGAATTATATGGACTTCATGTAAGCTCTAAACCCAATAGAATTGGCAATGTTACTGAATAAGTTTTTTATGTATTCTTCCAAAAGAAGAATAAAAGAAAAGCAAAATCTCTGTTCTCTTCCTCAAATTTTTCTCATTATCAGAAGTGACTTCTTTATCAGGGAAGCAACTGTACCTACTTTTCAGCTTGACAAACTTTTCCTCTCTGTTGTATTTTATGTAGAATAAATGAACTAACACTGTACTTGCAATTTTCTTGGAGGGAGAGTTAAAAATTTTAGGTGAGGAATGGAACAGTACGTTTTCAATGTTCTCCAGTTTATGACATTTTATGTGAAAGTCTTCATACTTTGTTTCAGCTTATGCCCCAGTACATACTAAAAGAAATATTTTCATATTAAGCCTTAATTTCTAAGAAATTTGAGTAGGTATGGCAAATAATATAGAGTGCTGTTTGGACATGGTTTTGTGCACCTTGTGTAAGATTACTCTTAGCCATCTGAAGCTGGATTGAACATATCACATGGGGCAATTATTCTAACTTATTTTAGGCATTTAAGAAAAATGGCTTGCTAGACTTACCTGATTCTGTCTTCTGATTATGAGTCTAGTGGGAACAATACAGACTCATAGTTTAGCATTCATGTTCTTAAATGAAAACACAATAATCTTGTACTATGTATCAGTTTATTATAAGATAGGATACAATCCTATGAATAAATGCAACTAATACACTTTTAGAAACTGTAATAATCAACATATATAGATAATTTTCTCTAAATGACATACATTTTGAAATTTAAGATGTTTGTATTTCTGATTGTTACTGCCATTGGTCTTTTTTTAAGTAATATACCCTTTATCTGAGATATTACTACAGTTTCCCTGGGAAAAAACCCAAACCAACACAGAGGCCTAATTTATTAGATCTAGGTGAGATATAACTCAATTTAAACTAACACATCAATATCAGTGAGATCAAGTAGCTACACTCATGACCATCTTTACATTCTTTCTTTCTGAAAGTCTGCATCATAGTTCACTGAGAGCAACAGTATTTGCATTCCTTATGTAAAGTTCAAGATAGCCATAATTTCTCTGTATTCTGGGAAAAATCTTTGAAGGCTGCCTAAACGAAAAGCTCATGATTAAAGCCACCTCACTGATACAAACAGCAAGTTTTGAGACAAAAGAGTTAGAATCAAGTTGTTTCCTTGGAAGCTTGTTTAAAGCTTGAGATTTTGTGTAGTGTCCAAGCTTCCTTCATTTACACAATTCATTTACTGATGTTCATATAAAAATTTTTATTTTTTACAGGGACATTTACTGTGGAGCAGTGTATTAGGAAGCAGAATCTATGTAATTAGAATTGATTTGATTGTTGAGAAATGATAGGACTTTAAGAAAAATTCAGAGAAAAAAAATTTTATTTTATATTCGCATATACACCAAAAATATTGCCAGCATCTTTATGACAAACCACATTTTAATAACAGTTCTTGTGCAGTAGAAACCGGCTGAGATAATCAATTTTCTGGGAAAATATAAGAGAGTTAGAGTTAGACTTTAGATATCAGTATTGCTGAATTCATCATTATGGGGAAGACCACACAAAAGATCACATCTGAAACCACTTAAAAAATTCCTGACATATTACTAAAACTACACATGATAATCTTATTTTAGAAGCAAAATTCCTGTTATCATGTGTTTCATGTTTTTGTGGAAGATAAATGGCAGGATTTTTAGTAATGATTCAGAAATAAATACTTCAAAGTAGCTACTCAACTAGTTACTTGAAAGGGAAATCTGTTCTGACATGCCTATCAGTCTAGACAAGTGGTGACAATGTTTCTACATTCACAGGAGTAGATTTTTTGAGGCACTGGTTGGTCACAAAAAGTGCTAATCAACTTGTAAATTCCATCACCAGGAGAGCTGACAGAAGCTCTCATGGAGAATAAGTCACAATTAAAAATAAGTTCTGAAACTGATGTAAAGCAGTGGTATGCTGCAGGAGTATTGGAGAGAGATGTATATTTCTTCAGAAATGTATCTATGGGAATGCTGTCATTTGCAATTATTTCAGGATCAATGTGTGCAATTTCATGGAGTGGTAAAGCTCTTAGACAGAATGTACAGACAGCCTTGTAAAAGATTATTTGAAAAGAAAAGCACTCAAATGTTAATAAATCTGAAGGTTATGTGTGCAATATTAATTAATTTGATTTGAACATTTGTTTAATTCCCTCATGCTATGAATCAGTGCCTGTTCATAAAATCATGACATCTTCTCTGCAGGACCAAGAATCTACTAATAATATGAGAACATGGTGTGTCTCAGTTTTGTTCTCTGTGAAGAATGCATTGTTCTGTTTGTTCTGAATGGGTATACTGTGAGTTTTACTTGAAACCACTTAATTCATATGTCCAGAGAGATAATAAAGCATTCTCTAGTAATCGTTTCTGATATGAAATGCCCTGTCAGTCATATTTTTTTCCCAAGATGAACTGTTCTAGTTGCACTAGTCAATCACAATACGGAAGGTGTATCAGGTCTTTCACATGCATCCAAGTTCCTCTTTGAATTTTGCTCTGTGCCTTTTGAGATAGAGGCACTGCCACTGTGCCTAATCTTACAAAAACAGGGGTACATTATTTGAAAATTGAAGTAAACTATATCAGCAGGACCTGTCTAATGCACATGATTTATAACTCCTTTGAAGAATACCACTGGATTTTTGTGTAAAGTCATAAAATGCTCATACAGCTTCTTTCCCAGATGATTTATCCACTCTCACATTAATTTTGTTCTTTGGGATAGTTTCCACCAACTTGCTCTGTGATGAATTCAGGTTTACTGCTCTGTAATTCCTCTTCTGCAGCTTTTTTAGAAGCCTTTGAAAATCAGTGTCATCTTGACCATTTTCCAGTTGAACAAATAGAAAAAAATTAGAAGTCTTTGAAATCTAAGGAAGTAATGGAACCAAATATTGCAGAACTTAATAGTCCAAGTAGAATTGCATGCTAGTGAATCAATATTGTCAAAGTTACACTTTTGCATACTCTTTTGGTAGTGCTACAGGATAGAATTAATAAGTACGTACTTCAAGTCCATTTGAAAAACTAGAGTCAAACTGCTGAATTTAAATATTTGTAACTTTCAGAATTCTCTAACTACTTTGATAAACAGAATTTAATATTTACATCACAGTTTAATTTCCTAAGAAATTGTAATCTTAGATTTCTATTCTTGTGAGTTTTAGTTATCTCAGTAATATTTTATCCAATGTATTTTTCTGAAAATTTTGGTAAAGTTAAACAAAACCACCTTCTGACTATGATGAAGCACGTGTATTTGGAGGTGCAGAAGATAACATAAATTTTTAAGCAAGTGAAGAAAGAGGGAGAACTGAATAAACTGAGATTTAACTATAGTATTGAGGTTGTTATTTAGAAGGAAAAACTGTATTTAGCCTCTCTAATGATAGCTTAAAAGCCCTGTTGATACACTGTGTCCGATTTTTCCCTCAGCTCTGGCCAGCTCCTGACACAGCTGTCATGGAGGGGCTGTCCCTAGTAAACAGCGCAACCCAGGGTACAGCTGTAAAGCACATGGGCTTTCCTGTAGAGCTGGTGTTGTGTCGAAGAGTAGAGCTAGAATGAGAGAGGAGCCTCCTGTGTGAATTCCCAGAGGTTTTATTCTGGGAGGGAATAGTGACAGAAGAGCCCCAAACAGGGGTGTGCAGGGGTTTTTATATGGGGGAGGTCTCAGAGGTAGATACAAATCATAGACTAGTAGGGTTGAGAAAGGGGAGAGGTAACAGGCAAGGTTTACCATACAACATCCAATGAGGGAATCCTTGGGAGAGACAAGGGTCACCTGGGCCAATGCAGTGCAACCAGGGATTGGCCCATGGGGGATTGACAGGGAAGGTTCTGGAAAACAAAGGGTGGAGGACACAATGAAGGGCAGTTTAGGGGAAGACACCAACTTATGAACATACCAATTTGAGGAAAACATGAGGGTGTATGGGGATGAACCATTAACAATCAAAACAATTATCAAAAGAAATAAACACTGCAACACCCTGTGAGAAGTAGCTCCAAAACATTAACACATATGCATGTACCTCCATATGTTCAGGTTGCCCACAAACTTCGAACTATGGGGCAAACATTGTCCCTTAAGTGAATATTTTGAATGTGAAAAAACAGATAGAAACCAAGAGACTGTTGAAAGAGAGGTAACCTAAGCAAGAGAATTGATTTCTTCTACCTGATTATTATTGTACTTGACATTTTCTAGTTGGTAACAGCATTATAAAGCCAGCACAGGGGCTAAAGTCAAAGTTATCAAAAGTGTAACTGTATATGGGGACCTTTGCAGGAGCTAAACACAAGGTGGTTGACTTGATTTTTGTTATTGACTTGAATGCATAACAGGAAGATTCCAGTCTAAGTAAAATTCATCGGGATAAATTTACAAAATCAGCAATTGGAGGAAAAATCAAATATAGGACGCAGCATTGTGCACTTTTAAATTTATTTTTAGAACCTGAGTTTAATTACCTCTGGCACTGTCACAGCTGCTACATGATTCTTTAATACTTTAATGGAACAGTTTGCATCCTAATAGGGAGGTCTTTCTCTGTACACATTCTGTCCACATTCCGATGTAATTTCATTAAATAATCTATCTGGCTGGGCTATAAATACCCTATTGGAAAAAAAAAAAAAACGGACAGTTTACTTCTTACACTGTTCATTAGATGGAGATAATATGGATGGGCAGAATTGTGCAGGGAGCCAATTTTACCCTTTTTACCTTTAACTCTGTAGCTATGGGTTTCTTAAATAAATAACCAGAATAGATTATCCATTACATATTTGAAGAGTGGGTAAATAACTGTGCCCACAACTCCGACATAAGTGAAACCTCATCTGGTAACTTCATTTAACAGTTATTAAGAAATCGGCACCTAGCAATTTGAGAAGTCACATATAATGAAGTCGCATTCAGAATTCCCCAAATTTATATGATTCATGATTTAGATATTCAATCTAGTATGATTACGTTAGACATTCTGACAGTTTCTGAAATGAATCCATTATCATATATTATTTAAAATATCTCATAACACACAACTTCATCAAAAAGCAGCCTAAATTCCTGAGTGTCCTCAAGAAAGCATATGAAACTAAGGAAATTAAAAAAAATAGAGACATTAATAGACAATGATAAATAATAAGAAGTAGGCCTGAAAGAAGACCTTATTTTGAGACCTTGAAAACATATGACTGCAAGCTTATTTTTTACAAATCAAATTGATTTATGCATAACTGTTCAGTATCTACAGCTTTATGTTTTCATGATATTAAAGAATAAATATTTATACCATTTGCTTTGACTAAAAGTTGCAAAGTTGTGTGGTCTTAAAATAGTTCTTGCATATAAAGACCCGTATGTTGGTACTATATCCACTATCTTCTTTTCTCCTCTAAGTTATTCCCTGATGTCTTTCTGATTTTCTCTGCTCACCTTGTTTACAGAAACCTGCTCTGCTCAGCTGCTACAATAGATCAGGAAGCAGAGAAACAAGAAAGAGAAATGCTTTAGCTCAACCATCAAATATGTGGGACTGAAAAAAATCAGGCCTCAGTCATGGAAACATTTGATCTTAAATGTATTTCATACGAGGAATAGTGCTGTGAAAGATTATAAATTTATGCAAGCATTTCCATGGTTACAGGCTATGGATTGTGGATTAGAAATTTGCATGGTATGATGTCTAGAAATGCTGATCTGGAACAGAGGCTAGACAGAGTTAAAAGAGTAAAGTAGGTATTTATTAAAAGGCCTTAAAAGGATACACCTTGGGCAGTATGAGAACCTGGCCAGGGCTATACCCAGAATGGATCTAAGATGGATCCCGGTCACAAGTTTTTATACTTTTATAAGTTTTGGTTCATTTACATATTGGGGTCAATTTCCCCATTACAGCTTCAGGACAAGAAGCCCCATTCTCCTTGTTTGCTCTCTTCAGTTTCCTGTTGTTTATGCTTTTTGGGCCTGAAGCTTGTAATGGTTTTCCTTGGACTCAAGCTGGAAAAGGATTGTTTTGTCTACCTATCCTGTGGAGAGAACTTACTAGCACCTAATACACACCTAGGCAGCACAGAATCTGAAAAACATAACAACCAAACTTTAAGCCATCAGTAGTGTCAATGGAATTCATTTATTTGATTCTTCTGCCATCTGAGCTTGAAACTATTGCTGAAGATGGAAAATACATAGAAACTTTCCTTCAGAAACAAGAATTTAAAAAGGTTAAATGCAGAGGATAAGCTTCACAAGCATACCTGTCTCTTCATGTCATGTACCTGCCTGTTCTGTACTGGGGGTGGAAGATGAAAGTTGAAGTGAGGGAGAGATACAGGGCTTTTTCTGGATCAGTAAAAAAGGCTTTGACAACAAATGGCTTAATAAGATAAGGCATTAGAGAAGGGTGTTTGTGTTAATTAGACTAAGAAGAGTAATATAGGTAGGAATTAAACCTGATGTTCCATGAGTGGCTGGGGCACCCTGAGTTTGTGCACCACGAGATGTTACCTGGACCCATTTTCCCATAGCACACTGCAAAGAAGATCCCGTCTGTGGAGAGAAGCTCTCCCTTCCAGTACTGTGAGATGTTCTATTGTTTCATTACAAGAAAACATCACTATTCCTAATGGATTACCTAATGAGAACTCCTTGCTGCACTTGTAAATAAAGGTGAGGCCTGGCAGGTGATGAAATCACTGGTACCCAGTGGCAGCTGCTCATGGGCTCTGCTGTTCCAATCAATGTCCGGAGTTTATCCCACAGCCAAGATCTTTATGCAACACAGAACAGCCCTGAAAACCACCCTGTATATTCAGCACAGGCCTCTGTCTACTCAGGTGAACTGTTTTGTGGATTACTAGCTCCTAAACATGGAATACTGTCCTGGTCTGGATCAGTACACTACCTGGGAGGAGCAGGCATAGCTTCTTCAAGAACTCTCTGTAAGCAAATTGATTCATTCATGTTTAGCTATGTTTTTAAGCCTGTAAAAGTACTCCGCGTTCTAATGAGGGGCTGTTGTAGCAAACAGTGTTGTCCGAGGAAAAGGAGGAAGACTAGATAGATAATCTAAAGTAAATACAAATTCTCAAATTTAATCTTATCATCTAACACTTTGTAAATTAATTTTAGATCAATAAACTAACCATATAGCAAATAAACAAAAATAATTTTCAGAGTATTATATTCTGTCTGTGCATTCTAACAAGGATGTTTTCTGTTTCAAAAATTAACCACTGGTTGGAAGAAAGTAATCCTTCTCCTATCTGCTAAGGGGTACAGTGGTCGCACCCTCCTGATTTGGATGAAATGGTATATTTCACTGCACATCCTATCACAAGACCCCTGGGTATTATGCTATTGTGTGACCTAGTATGGTACTTTCTTGTTGATTAATGAAGCAAAAAAAGAAGCAAAATGGAATCTGTCCTCATGTATTTTCCTTGAAATTAATGGGATACCACAGCAATGAGATGTTAGCTGCCCCTGCTGACATTGGCTCAGATGTTTTGTGAAGATTTCTAAATCCAAGCTATTTTTTAAAATTTGCCTTATTATAATTTTTCTATTTAAGATTAACTTTTTCTGTCTCCCTGTGATACTCGCTCCACTTTTTACAGATTAGTAATGCATATCTGTATATTAATGGCATTTTTACATCAGAGGCTAGATTAATATTCAGACTTCTGTTTCAAGTGCAGTCTTACTGTCATGTCAGCATGATTTTCTGGTGGAGACATGACAAAATGACAACTGTAAAACAGGTATCTCTGTTTCCAGGCATAAAAATTTACACTTTTGAAACCAATCCATTGGTTGCATCTCTCCACTGCTTTACACACTAACATTGTACCTTAACTTCTGGAAGTTGAGTTAATTTAGTAAGTATTTCAACAATAAACACATTAGAAAATTTTTCTTGCATTTTTAAAATAGCAATCACCAAGCCTAGAAGTGTTTCTGTATAGAAAGGAAATGGTAATGTCAATTAAAGTAATAAAAGAGAATCAAGCTTAAATATGAAAACATAAGGCTGTGTTTTACACATGAATAATTTCAATTTGAGCCTTTCTGACATCTAAAAATACATTGAAATTATTATTCATAATATTTATAATAAATAATTAATATTTCTAATTAATAATATTAATTTTTATATTTGTAATAATTTTCTTTCTTTCCTGCAATTTAAAAATTATTTTTGTTGCGGTGACCAATATTTTTTACTTTTTTTTAAATAGTAAATAAAAAGGACAGGGCACAACAACTCTGCTTCTATGTATTCTCTGTTTTTCTTCTCTCTAAATAGCTGTCCTTAAGTCCTTTTGTACAATAATCAATACTCCTAAATAAGGTGAAACAAAATTAAAAAATACGAAGGAGTAGCACAGGTTGCCCTGAGAGGTGATAGATGTTTCATCCATGAAAACACTGAATATTGGGGTTCGGTCCAATATTACCAGGAGGTTGTGCCTGTGCTGGCTGGCCCTCGCTGCT
>VZTB01002124.1:28770-39495 GCA_013397245.1 Thryothorus ludovicianus
GTCATGTCTATTAATCACTCATTCTAATCCACGTTGTGGTTTTTGCTTTGGATAAAATTATTTTTTCCCACTAATACTGATTGATAGCTTTCTCATCTTTAAATACTCCAAGCGCTATATCCATTTTTGCTTCGTACAGTCACATGCTATGCTGAAAATACGTCATGCACAAAATGTTAATTTATGTAACTTCTTTACCAGATATTTCCTTGCTCTGCATAACTGACTTAAGCAAAATTCATGATATTAAATATTAAATCTATATTAATATTTTGGCAGTGCACTTTGTAATTTACTGCATTTTTAGAGAAATATGTCTTTAAGAAGTTAAAATTCTACCCCAGTATTAAAACACTCAGTGTTTCAAGACTGGCTACAATGGCATGAATTATGTATCATATCATTCCCTGTGCCAGATTAAAAAAGAATGTTTTTCATCTTATTTGAGTGGTTATAACTGGAGAACTAAATGAATGCAAAAATTGACTTCTAATTTTGTTTAAAAAATGCAGCCATTAGTTTTCGAGGCAGAAGGAAGTATATAGGGGTATTTCTGTCCATTTAGTATTCCAAATTCAAGCAGTTGTGACCTACAGGACTTCTTGAGTCTTTTAACTGTAGGTCAGATTTTTTCTTCCATGAATTTGTTCAGATGGTCTTTATGTATTTATGGTTTTGATGTTCAGAATAAATTGTATTAAGAAATTTTACAGTGTAACATTTGTAGTATGGAAATTTACCTCCTATTTTTTAAAATGCTTTGACTAGTAATACAGCTTGATGTTCCCTCAAATTAAAATAATAAAATAAGATTTTGGGAAAAGAAAATCTGTCACAGAAATGTTGAAAGGCATGTATTTTATTTAGCTGCTATTAGCGGAGAATTGTCACTGAGATAGCTTTTGTCAAAGCAATGTCCAACTTTTAAATATTGTATAGTGAGCTGCTTGGATAATAGATTGAAGATTGCTTTGAGAATATTATAGTGAGAGTATCTCCTATATATATGACATGCTTCATAATCATTCCTCAATTTCTGCTTTTTCTCCCTTTGCAAAAATTAAATGGAAAGCTTCATTTTAAATGGTTTATCACTGTATTGTGAGAAAATGGTGGTCAGATGGGGCTGTCAAAAATTCTATAGAGAACCATTACTTTAGGGTAATCTTCATCAGGCCCTATTGGTTTCAACTCCTTACACATTTAAAACATTTTTAAATACTTATATTTAAATATCCTTTAGTCTTCATTTCCTCTTCTGAAAAATATTTTCCTACTACTTGTTATTAGACTTTTTATTTATGAAAAATTACATCAGGATGCATTTTATTCTAAATGGAATAGTAAAAATATTTATATTTTGTACCTATATAGTTCAGCTATGAATTTATACTGTACTGCAGCTATATGTCATTATTTACATTGGATATTTTTTGATTTTCAAAGCATTAAAAAGAGTCTGATGTAATAATTTTAGTCTTGTGATATACTTCCTTGTTTTCTTGTGTATTGAAATAATTGTTGTGCTAAATCATAATTGTTTTTGTGTTATCTCTTAGCTGCTAGTTTGATGCACCATTTCTTCCCTTTTAGATTTCATTCTCATAGGAACAAATTCCTTGAATTGACATGTACGGAGGTGGAAAAGAAAATAATTTGTTGTTGTCATTGTTTTAATGTTCATTAAAGTCAGTGATATGTTTTTTGAGGGACTGGCTTTTTCATTTTGAATTCTCACAGCTGACAATATAATGGTATACTGCTATCTAACAATACAAATTTCCTTAATGTAAGACACTGTTATAGATATTTTTCTTTCTTTTAATTCTACTTGTATACATTGATTCTGCTATCACTTTATTGCAATTTGAAACAGTTCACTAATTATATTGCCACAGATCTCAAAAAAGGTTGCTAACACAGAAATAAAAATATCTTGGTTTATCCTTTTATAATTTTATCACATGATTTCCTAAAGTGGTAGCACTTATTTTGCTAGGGCAGAAATCAAGGAAGAATTTTAAATGCAAAAAATCACAGAGAGAATGTAAGTCACATGTCACAACAACTGCTTGTTTTTGTGTCCTTGCTGACACTTGAATCTGCAAAGGAGGAAAAACATATAGTCTGCTCTGAAAATGTCGGTTTAAAAACTGAAATGAGAACAGACAAAAACCAATGGATGTTACACTAATAGTAGCATTTGTTCGGTAGGCTCAATATTTGGAACAGCAGTGCATGGACTACTGGACATTATGTGCCTGCCATGTCTCTGTGTCTCTGAAAATTGCTGCCCATACATATTCCTTTAACTAAAGAATCAATAAAACTGTCCCGACTATATTACTAGTTTTACAGAAAAAAAAATGGGAGGATGTCTTCAATCTATAAATTGATATCAATTTCACCACCCACTTTCTGAGGCTCTCTTAACATTCCTACAGATCCATCTCCTCCTAAATCTAGTTAGTGCCTATTTTGCCTTACTTTGCAGTGTGATCCTGCCTGGAAATCCCATGTTGGGTTCTCTGCTTTTGCAGAAATTCTCCTGAGCTAATAAAGTCTTTTTTTCACACCTGAGGTGAAATAAAAAGCTGAAACTCTTCAGGTCTTGCTCTCAATTTATTTAGTCTGATCTAAAACATGCTCTCTCTGACCCGTTGAACTCCTTCCAGCAAGACAGTCGAAGGCCTTCTCCTCCCCTGAGAGGTGGTGTTTATGTTTTATATTAAAAACTATGTTTACATTACTTACTGTTACTTTCCAATACCTATCACCTATTTTAGACAGTTGGTCTCTACTCTAAACCAATTATCCGTGCCACCATCACAGCAGAAATGGAGAAGGTGAAGAAGATGGAAGCCACTCAAAAAGCCACGAGGTTCCTCCATCTTAGCAATACCTACCCTCCTGTACTAAAACCCAAAAACTACTTTTACACCCTGTGACGAACTTATTATTACTCTATTTAAACTCTTATGACGTGTAATTCTTCTTTTAAGGTTGGCAATCATTCCCATGGGTTAAAATCCAAACCACAGGTATTTTGGGCTCTGTTCCAAAGTTTCTGAGCCCTCTGCTTGGGTCCTTGTGCCTTAAATGTAGCCAGAGATGAACCTTGTGTTTCCACAATCCCATACTAAGTATATATTTTGGATTTATTGTGTTGTGTGTGAATGGCAGCCATGTGATGAAACTCTTACCAAAAATTAGTAAAAATAAAACTCCATAACACCAATGTAGCATTACAAAGCAGGCATTTTTTATTTGGCTGGATGCATGAGAGGGTATCTCCTCTGAAAGTGGTGCATACTGATTATAGAAAAAGCCCCTGTTAATATACTATATTTTACATATATATTCATTGATTTTATGGGAATAAACACACATATGATAAACATTTCCCCCAAATCATTAACATGAGTTTTCTCCCCTGTGCTCATGTTCTTCTGTCCTGGGGATCTCTCTGGTGACCACCAACCCCAAAGTCACACTTGACTGCCTGGTGAACTGGCAAAGGTTGGCACAACTGAGCTGGTTACTTTCTTGTTCTCTTTCCTACAGAATAAGCATTCTGTGGTTCCACAGGCCAGTGGTTTTTGAAGAATCAGCATTGTGTTAACCCACCAGGTGCAAATGATTTTTTATCTGGCAACAAAACTTTTCTAAGACAGGCATGGGATTATTCCAGATGAGGCTGAAATGAGACTATATTCAATATAAACCAGTTACAGTCTTGCAAAATGAATGGCTGTTCAATTGTTAATGTAATATAGTTTCAGTAATTTTGCCCACTAAACATAGTTCTATATGTTAATATTCTTCAGAGGACAAAAATATTTCTTGTTATTCACCTGACACAGTTATCAGTCTTTAACTTCTAAGCAGTTCTGAAGAAAAGGAGGAACAAGGCAGGTAGCTTAACCTTTTAAATCTCATTTACCTTATGATAATGATGACATTTATTTCTAAAACAAAATTGCTTAGCATACAGGGGCAGAGGAAGGATTACAGTTTTGCTGGGATGTTAGCTCTAAGCATAAATCCTAAAGTGTGATAACTAAATGCATTTATATTTCTAGTTCCTGTCTATACAAATACTGCAGATATCATGACATAGACAGCATTAAAATAGCAAACCCTCTGGGCTAAGAAGACAGGTTTAAATCTGGGATATTTATCCTTGAAAAACTAATGCCCTGTTAAGTGTGTTCCACAGGTAAGGACAGTAAATTCTTAAACGTCAAGTAAGTCAGTCACTAAGAGATTAAATATATCCAAAAAATGTTTTAATTCCTATGCAGAGGAGCTTCAGTACTATTTTTTACCTTAGAACATAGTGATAGTATATAGAGCTCGTAACAAGATACCATTCTCCTCCTGTTAAACTTCGTTAAACTTTGTATGACAGAGCTTATGTTTTTTTAGAGCTTTTTAGTTCCCTCAAGGGAAAATATATTTTCTTCACTGTAAATCCAAAGGGATCCTTATTGCCTTTATAGAACCTATCTGATCCAAAAATAATACATGCATAAAAAGTTAAAAAGTTAAGCTTAAAAGGAAAGTATCTTCTATGAAAGATTTGGCGCTTCTGAATAAGCTCTCTGTACTTACAATCAGAAAATATACAGTGTTCAGATAAAACAGACTTCATCTTAAAAGGTCTGCTCCATGGGCATATTTTGAGTTTTGATGCGTTCAAAGCCTGCTGGGCTTGAACTACAGGGAGATTAAAAGTTTCATCATAGGCTGATGATTCTGCTTCTCTGCTTCCACAGAGTTCAGCAAATCAGCAGAACTGTGCAAGAACTCCAGTCCAGCAGAGCCCCTGATCACTCAAAATGGAGTGTTCAGCTGCTCAGCAAGACTTCTTGCTGCAATGTTGCCACACTTGGAGGGTGTCCTGGTTTAGGGCAAATTTGGGAGAGGGAAAGAAAGGAAAACAAACAAACCTCTAGGTGAACCACCCCTCCCCTTAGCTGAATCGGGATTGGGAAAAAAACTTTCCTTGGTAGAAAGTGGAAAAAATTGTTTATTTAACAGATAAAACACTCCCCAGCCCAACAAATGAAGGAACAACCCTGAACAACAAAAAAAAAACCTCTCGCCGCTCCACAGATATGCCAGAAAGTCTCTCTCGTGGCTGTAGCTCAGTTTAGTTGCTGTCGGTTCCTCTGGTGGAAAGGCCAGGCTCAGGCCAGGCCTGGTGGCCAAGGGCTGAGCTCTTGGTGCCCTTTTGGGTGTTTAGTCCAGAGCAGGTTCAAACAGTTCCAAGAAAAGGGAAAAAAACGCAGTCCGGAGAACTTCTCTGCCTCGGCTAGCAAAAAACTAACAAAAAGCAAAGGAGAGCTCTCTTCTGCTGTCCACACCCTGCTAAAAGCACAGGCTGTGTGAGAGTCCAAAAACTGCAGACTCTTATCTTTATGTTTTGAAAACAACTGCCTCAGGAATTCCAGTGTGTCTTCTTCACTCTCAGATCCAATTTTTAAAGGTACAACACTTATTTCTGAACCAAACAGATGAATGGGGATACAATTTAGCATCAACCCAGGACAGAGGGCTACAGAATTAGTTCCTTTCAATCAGTCTTGGCAATGACACAGGACATTTTGCTTAAACATTTCTAGGTAAAGGAAGCATGGATATTTATGTTTTGGTTAGATTGTGACAAAAGTGTGGTCTATTTTTATTTCCTGTACAATATACCAATCCTAGCTTTATAATAAGATATGTAAATCTAAGCAATTATCTACATAAAAGAGATTGATCAATATCATCAGTAAATTAAGGGTTTTTAATGTGTTTTGTGATTCAGGAATGAGAAATTATATTGTTGCTTCACAACAACATCATATTAAAATACAATTGCTCAAAGCACAACATTGAAAAGGAACCATAATTACCCCCATAATTTAGAAGGTGCAGCTGTCAGGTATTTGTGTCACTGGTAAAGGATGAGCAGATTACACGGAGGACGCTTTTAAACAGTCTTTACCTGAGAGGCCCGTGGTTGCAAGTCAGGATCCAGAGCAGCAGGTTTATACAATGGTTGTTCAGTAGCATAAATAAATTGAGTAGAGTATATTTTCTTGTCAATTGTGCTAATTTTCTTGTAATTGTGCTAATAGGAGCCCTACACCAATGGAAAGCTATAGGACAGGCAGGTTTAGAAAGAAGAGAGCCTGAATTATGCCACTTTTATGAGTGGTCTGCCATGTATGGTCTCTTGGGAAAGCTGAAACACAAGCCAGGAGTTAATCAAATGTATGTATAATGCTTCTCATACTGTAGTACTTACAAAGTTTTGGCAGACCTGAAGCTGTTCGTGAATTGTGGGAAGGCCCCCTAAGATGGAAAAATATGGTTTGTTTGTTTGTTACTTATGTAATCTGGGAACTCTGGGGTTTTGTGGGTTGAGCTAATAATTCTAAAAGCAAATAGATGCCATAAATTATTAAGTATTTTCTTTGATGTCATAATGGTTTTATTGGTAGGAAATGCAATAGTTCAGCAAAATGATTGCTGTGGATGGAAAGAACAAAATCGTAACATTCTATTCTGCATCTCTTCAATACCAGTAAAAAACTTGTAATCACTTTCAATTTGCCACTGAGTAAAATGGCAAAAATAATAATAAAAACTGATACCCTTTTCAAAGATGATCTGATAGGATTGGCTAGGTAAATGACAACAGAAAAAAGTGTGAAGGCATGCAAGTCTCCAAATAGGCCCTGGCAACACAACCAGAAACATGCAGTATCACCTATTCACCTACCTATTGTACCATAGAATGGCTTGGGTTAAAAGGGACCCCAAAGCTCATCCAATTCCATGGACAAGGATACCTTCCAGTGCCCCAGGCTGCTCAGAGCCCAATCCAGCTTGGTCCCCCTCCAGGGATGGGGCAGCCACAGCTTCTCTGGGCAACCTGTGCCAGGGCTTCACCATGCTTACAGTAAAGAACTGCTTCCTAGTATCCAATGTCAACTTCCTCTTATAGCAAATAGAACTTATTGAAGTAATTTTGTTCATTGAAAGATAATGAGAAGCAAAACTGTAAGGACAGTTTTTTAGAGATTTATGTTTTGACGAATGAAAACTCTTGCTATTTTTAATGCTTTGCTAAATTATGCTTGGGAATTCATGACTAAGGAATTCACCAATAGCATTCTAGTTAAGTTTTCATTTAGCACACCATATTATAATGTTTAAGACCTACAAATTCACATTTTTAACACTATCACAAAACTAGGTTAGCAATTTGAGAAAGAAATATAACTTGTCTTTTTAATATATGTCTGACAAAAATTAAAAATGCCTCCAAATGGGCAATCTAATCAACTCAAAATTTCAAAAATCTGTAGAACATATTGAGATCTTTCTAGACACAAGTGATTTGTGGGATATACCTAATAATATTTATGTGCCAAGGCATAAAAATTTAAATATGATATAACCTGAAGGTTCTTAAATTCTTTGATGCTTGAGGAAATTACATTACAAGTCCCTCAAAATCAGGTTGTACTTACCTATACTACTGTATTTAATGTATTTTCCAATATGTGAACTGGGTAATTAAAGGGAAGCGAAAGTTCGAAGTTCATTTTCAGTTTACCTAACTAAGTAATGGAGTGGTTGTAAAAGTTAACACAAGTACTTCCATCTGCAAATAGTACTTAGTATTAACAATCAAACCACTTGGTTTCAGTCTTTTTTTCAATGATTGGTTTTCCTAGAGTATTTCTGTTTCACCAATACCAGAAAATAACAGAACAGGGCTTGGAGTATTTATTTTTCCGCTGCAGAAGTATCAAATGACTTGTTGGATTACGTTTATTGTTTCTATTGCTCAAATCAGCAGAGATCACAGGCAAATACCTAGTCCTTCTGTCCAAGTCAGTAATTGGTTCCAGTGTTTTGTCAGCTGAAATAGGAACTAATATTTTTATGTCAATTCTTAAATCTGTGTTCTATTCTGCCAAGATACAGGAGATTGGAAAACACCACTACTTTATTTGAGGTGACAGTCAAGGGATACTCATGGAGACTGATATTTAATGCCAGTTGCTGAAGAAAGGAAGATGAAAACAAACATTGGACTCGACTGATGTAGTTGGTGGGATACCATTTTTCACTGGAATTCACAGATCCAGCTTGCCTCCTTGGTTTATCCTCATACAAAATTTCACTAGGAGTATATTTCCCTGTTGCTATTAGGGAGAAGACACACATTGTGTCTACAAAAAGCCACATTGATGAAGAAGATTGCTGCCCATCAGTCTCTTCCCGTTTGCTTGGGTTGCATCTGTCAAAGTCACTGAGGAACTGCTTGTGTGTTCATCACACAAGTGTTTTGGAAAAGGTGAGGGCAAGGCTGAGGGCAAGGCAATATTTGAGTTCTAGGTTAAACAGTCCCATTGCAGCCTTCATGTTACAATCACTGATAGGGACAACCTCTGCTTAGGTCTTTTCTTGCACACAGAAACAGCAAGGATTGAATTCAGCTTAAGCTGAATTCTTTCTGGCAAGATGATGTGCCTGAGTTACCTTGTTATTAAAAAGCTACAACTAAGTGATACATGAATTTAAAGGATTAACCTGAGCACATAACTGTAAATTAAAAAGAACCTAAGGCACAGTGTGTTGCAGAGGCTGAAAAAATAGGAAAGTAAAGTAAATCATGGGGAGGGGGCCTACAAAGAAATTTATAATTTAGTAATTTAACTAAGAGGAAAAGAAATAACGAAGAAACAGGGAAGGCTGGAGCATTCATCTGTCTCTTTTGCTTCTTTCTTCACAGAAAGACAATTTGATCTTATTTATGATTGTCTCCTGACAAAACATAGCTTTAGCTAGGCATCAAAGAACTAGCAAGAAAATGGGAGAAAGAGCCTTGAAAGAATACCAGACAAGTTATGTGTATTCCAATCAGCACTCTGTAAACCTCAGCAATTATTTTCAAGGTCTCTTCAAAGAAAAATGAAGACCAGAAAAAAGTACTAGTAAAAAAAAAGAAAAAAAGAGTGGAAAAAGTGTTAGATATCTCTAAAACAGTCATATGGAAGGGACAATGTGAAAAATTGCGAAGCAGTCCCACTCAACAGTGATTTCTGAGAAGATACAGGAAAAAAATTGTACATGACCATTTCAAAGTATACGGATAATAAAGTGGTAAGACAGAGCCTGCATGGATCTATCTAGAACAAATCATGTCAAATCAAATGAATTCCATTCCTGATAGAGGGGTGGCCATAGCAGACAAAGAAAGAAACAGCTGTTACATCCATGGCCTTATACAAAAATTTTACTGCTATTGCCTTCAACAATTTGTAAAATGAACTAGTGAAACATGTTCTAAATTAAATTACTGGTACATTCATGTACCGCTGGCTGAAAAGCTGCTCTTAGAAATTATCAATTGATGAAGTGGTCTAAGAGAGAGAAAGAACTTCAGGCTGAGTTGACAGGTTACTGTACTAAATCCTTTATATTTCCATTCATAGCTGAATATGTACTAGAGCAGTTTCCAGGTAACACCGTGACAGGGGAGTTTGCAGTCACTGTGAGGGGCAGTGTTAGACTTTAGACTTGAAACATGCTTTTGCACAGAAAAGTGAATGCTATTTTTTATTATTTAATTCAAAGATCAAACTGAGAACCACCAAAACTCTTGGCCAGTAATAGGGAACAGGAAGCTCTGATTTAAATAAATTAACAACTATTATTGTCATTTCCATGAATGCCTGTTTTATAACCACAAACAGTAAATTGCTTTCTGACACTGGGATGCATATGTGCTCATCCTTTCCTTTCAAAATATAAAATGATGTAGATGAGATTTTACTCTGTTTCAGAGAGGGACCAAATGATAATGGCTTCAGAAGGCTGTAAGTTGTATGCAGCTTGTGTTTTTTAGTATTTCCCATTGCTGTTATCACCTATAATGCCATAAATGAAAGCAAAAGCAGAAAATCAGAAAAACATGGTAAATTTAAAAGCAGATCTAGAAGACCTAGTTCATACTGAGACTGTTCTTCTAGTGCTGATGTTGATCCCTTTGCTTTTATCTCACATTTTTGGTTTCATTTAGCCTCAAAATAAATCCAGAAAAATTAATCCAAATCTTCCCATGTGGCATGCAGCACTCATTAAAAGAATAGCATAAAAAAAAATTCCATTATGTTTTCCCCCAAGAATTTATTTTCTGGGGTATCAAAACAACCCATAATTTACAGCAGGAACTTTTTTAATACAGAAGTTAACACATCAGGCACTTCTGTCTTCCGCACTTCATATGTGTGATGCATTTACTTTAAATCCAAAACTAAAAGACAAGGAGTAAGATAGATTGGATTTTTCGACAAGAACAAGCCCAGTCAAAAGCTCAAAGGCTAATAATACTCTTTCAAAATGACTCAGTTTCAATGTATCAACTCATTAAGATATGGAGAAAACTGTTGGATAATGGTTCAAGCAACCTAAGAAACAAATTATTTCATTACTTTTCTACCAGGAGGGAATGTATCTTTTCCAGATGGAAAAGAATGGCAGTGCTGTATAGAGGAAAATTACAATCTTTAGAAGGTGGCTTCATAAGGAGCAGAGCCAGGACCTCACAGTGATTTGCTGCTGTTAAAATACCCAGAGATTTTGCAATATTTGATTTGCATTTCCCAATGACAGTTTTATGGTTGGTCAAATACTTTTTTTTGGGGGGGGGGGGGG
>VZTB01002124.1:39593-67526 GCA_013397245.1 Thryothorus ludovicianus
ATTAAGTGCTATGGGCTTTTTGGGTTTCTTATGTGGGTTTTGTTTGATATTAAGTACTATGGGCTTTTTGGGTTTCTTATGTGGGTTTTGTTTTGTTTTTTGCTTCTTGTTCTTTCCTTTTTAGGTTTTTTTCTCAGTTTTCTGGATTGTACTGTTGGCATATTAGCCTGCTTTTAAGCTCACATCTTTCCTTCTCAGTGTACTGCTTTGATGGTGTATTTTGTTTTTCCAGTCTTCTCACCTTTTCTTTTCCTTTGACCTATTTTTATTTTATTTGAATATAAAGTATTTTATAACACTTTATGACTGAGTCAGAACACAGCACTCAAAAAATCTAAAAAAGTGACTAAACTATCCTATCTACCCTAAACTGAGTGTCATACAAACACAGGTCCCAAATATTCTGAGAAAGAACACTTTGAATATTTATTTGCTGCTTATACACTCCATGTGAGCAGACCTGAAAATTGTAGCAGCCCTGGGGAGGACTGAGTAGGACTGCTGTGCAATCAGCACAGAAAATAAACTTAAAAAAAAGAGAAAACAGAAAGGAAACCAAACTCAGGTCTGCATGAAGATCCTTTTTTTCAGTGTGACTACCCTGGCTTGTATTCCAAAGAGAAAGCACTCCTCCCCGGAGCCAGACATCACAGAAATTCCTCATGTGACTGACATCAAAATAATCTCATTTTGCTTGTGTCTCTTAACGAGGTTGGTTTGTCTGGGTGGAAAAAGGATCTACACAGCTTGAGACAGACACAAAGGCACACAGCTGCCAGGCACAGTCCCCGGTGGGCCCACATCCACACTGAGTAGAGTCACAGTCCTTCAGAAACACAGGAATCTAGATCAGAGCAGGCCTCTCAAATCAACTTTTTTTCCAGCTCTTCCCTTCCTCACTTTCTGCCCCAAAATTGCCATTCAAAATAAAAGAGCTGCTGCCAAGCAACTTCTCACCATTATCTTGAAGTCAATTTTTTACGTGGATGCTAGATGCTGAAATCTGTATAGATGTATTAGGCACAAGATAATTATTGAATTGCTAATGAGAAAAGAATAATCACACCTTTCTTAATTATATATGCACTGGATAGAGATCAGGATCTTTAATTATTGACTAATTTCCAATCAGCTTTTTCATTCATATTCTTCATAGAATATGAGTTTAAAGTGTAAGAAATCCCTCTAAATTTATATGGCCTGATGGAATTAATCTGAGGATACTCAAAGAGCCGGCTGGTGTTATTGTTGAGGCCTCTCTTGACTTTTGAATGGTCTTGGGAATCTGGAGAGGTCTTTGTTGCCTGGAAGCTGGAAAACAATGTCCCAATTTTCAACAACGGCAGGAAGGATGACCCTGGAGATTACAGGCCTGTCAGTCTCACTTCAGTGCCTGATAAAATTATGTAGAATACTATTCTGAGGGGTAGTGAAAAACACCTAGAGGACAATGTAGCCATTGATCACAGCCAGCACAGCTTTCTGAGGGGAAAGTCTTGCTTGTCAAACCTAATTCCTTCTGTGACAAGGTAAGCCACCTACAGGATCAAGGGATGCCAACTGATGTAGTATTCTGGATTTCAGTAAAGTTTATGATCCTGTCTCTCATAGGATCCTACTGGACAAAATGTTCAGTCCACAGCTGCATAAACACATCATATAATAGGTGAGAAATTGGCTCACAGGTCAGGCACAAAGGGTGACAGTGAAAGAGGTAACATCAAAGTGGTGACCTGTCCCTAGCAGGGCTCCATAGGCCTCCATCCTCGGTCCTGTGCTCTTCAACATCTTCATAAACAACCTGCATGCAGGACTGGAAGGGAGCCTCAGCATATTTGCAGATGATACAAGACAAGGAAGAGCTGTTCACCCCCTTAAAGGCAGGGAGGCCCTGCAGAGAGACCTCGATGAATCGAAGGGCTGGGCAATCACCAACTCTGTGGAGTTCAACATGAGGAAGTGCTGGATTCTGCACCTGGGATGGGGCAGCCCTGTATGTGTGGAGAGATGGGGAATGAGAAGCTGAAGAGCAGTGCCCTGGAAAGGGACCTGGAGGTCCTGGTTGATGGTAGGTTGGACATGATCCAGCAATGCCCTGGCAGCCAGGAAGGATATCCCTGTCCTGAAAGGGCATCAGGCCCAGCATCAGCAGCCAGGCAAGGGGGTTATTGTCCCACTCTGCTCTGCACTGGGGCAGCCTCACCTCAAGTCCTCGGGGAAGTTTGGGGCACAACAATATAAGAAAGACATTCAGCTCAGAGAAGGTCCAAAGGAGACCATGAAGATGGTGAAGGGCTTCAAGGAGAAGCCTTCTGAGGGGTGGCTGAGGGTACTCAGCCTGGAGAAAAGGAGACTGAGGGGAGATCTCACTGGGGTCTGAAACTTCCTTGTGAGGGGAAGAGGAGTGGCAGCATTGATCTCTTCTTTGTCATGACCAGTGACAGGACCTGAAGGAATGGCCTGAAGTTGTGTTGGGGAGATTTATATTGGGTATCAGTAAAATATTTTTCACCCAGGGGGTGTTTGGCACTTGAACAGCCTCCCCAGGAAGTGGTCACAGCACCTGAGTTCAAGATGAGTTTAGACAATGCTCTCAGGTGCATGGTGTGATTCTTGGAACTTCCTGTGCAGGACCAGGAAATGGACTTGATAATCCTGGGCTCTTCAAACTCTGGATATTCTATGATGGTATAAAGGAAATAAATTATGCACTAATCCTCAAGTCAAAGATGATGTACCCATCAATGCTGGTCAACTGGTAATAACAGATAAAAAAAAAGGCTGAAAAGGCTTTTTTGCCTCAGTCTTCTGGCAATGTCTATTCCCACACCTCTCAAATGGATGGACAGCATGATGGGGTATGGGGAGCAAAGTGCTTCCCACTGTAAGAAAAGACCATGTTCTGGACCACCTGAGGAACCTGAATGTATTTAAGTTTACGAGACCTGATTGAATTCATCCAAGAGTCCCCAAGGGAATTGTCCCCAAGGTGTAATTGCCAAGCCACTCTCCATGANGGTATAAAGGAAATAAATTATGCACTAATCCTCAAGTCAAAGATGATGTACCCATCAATGCTGGTCAACTGGTAATAACAGATAAAAAAAAAGGCTGAAAAGGCTTTTTTGCCTCAGTCTTCTGGCAATGTCTATTCCCACACCTCTCAAATGGATGGACAGCATGATGGGGTATGGGGAGCAAAGTGCTTCCCACTGTAAGAAAAGACCATGTTCTGGACCACCTGAGGAACCTGAATGTATTTAAGTTTACGAGACCTGATTGAATTCATCCAAGAGTCCCCAAGGGAATTGTCCCCAAGGTGTAATTGCCAAGCCACTCTCCATGATATTTGAAAAGTCATGGCAATCAGGTGAAATCCCAGGTGGCTGGAAAACGGAAAACATTTTATTTAAAAAGGGTAGGAGGGAGGACTCTGGGAACTCTCACCTGTCAGCCTCTTGCCTGGGAAGTTCATGAACAGATCCTCCTAGAAATTCTGGTAAGGCTCATCGAGGACAGGGAGGTGATTCCAGACACCCAGCACAGCTGGACCAAGGGTAAGTCCTGCCTGACCAACCTTATGGTCTTCTGTGATGAAATTACTCCATCAGTAGACAAGGGAAGGGTTACAGATGTAATTTATCTGAACTTATGTAAAGCCTTTGACACAGTTCCCCACAACATCCTTCTCTCTAAATTGGANGCTGGAAAACGGAAAACATTTTATTTAAAAAGGGTAGGAGGGAGGACTCTGGGAACTCTCACCTGTCAGCCTCTTGCCTGGGAAGTTCATGAACAGATCCTCCTAGAAATTCTGGTAAGGCTCATCGAGGACAGGGAGGTGATTCCAGACACCCAGCACAGCTGGACCAAGGGTAAGTCCTGCCTGACCAACCTTATGGTCTTCTGTGATGAAATTACTCCATCAGTAGACAAGGGAAGGGTTACAGATGTAATTTATCTGAACTTATGTAAAGCCTTTGACACAGTTCCCCACAACATCCTTCTCTCTAAATTGGAGAGACATGAATTGGATGAATGGGTGGTTCAATGAATAAAGAATTGATTGGATGGTCACATCTGAGCATTGTAGTCAACAGCTTAGAGTTCTGATGGTCATCAGTGACAAGTGGTGCCTCTCAGGGTCTGTTCTGGGACCAGTTGTATTTAATGTCTTCATTAATGACACAGATAAAGGGATTGAGTGCATCTTCAGATCTGGAGATAACACCAAGCTGAATGGTGCAGCTGAGGGACAGCATGCCATCCAGAGGGCTCTGGACAAGCTCGAGCAGTGTCCCCTGGGAATCTCACTAGTTCAACAAGGCCAAGTGCTGGTGCTGCTTNCATGAATTGGATGAATGGGTGGTTCAATGAATAAAGAATTGATTGGATGGTCACATCTGAGCATTGTAGTCAACAGCTTAGAGTTCTGATGGTCATCAGTGACAAGTGGTGCCTCTCAGGGTCTGTTCTGGGACCAGTTGTATTTAATGTCTTCATTAATGACACAGATAAAGGGATTGAGTGCATCTTCAGATCTGGAGATAACACCAAGCTGAATGGTGCAGCTGAGGGACAGCATGCCATCCAGAGGGCTCTGGACAAGCTCGAGCAGTGTCCCCTGGGAATCTCACTAGTTCAACAAGGCCAAGTGCTGGTGCTGCTTGGCTGGGTCAGGGTAACCCCTGGTGCCAGGCCAGGCTGAGGATGGACAGATTGAGAGCAGCCCTGCCCAGAGGGACTTGGGGGTGCTGGGGGTGAGAGCTGGAAATGAGCCAGCCATGGGCACTGCCAGCCCAGAGAGCCAAGTGTGTCCTGGGCTGCACCCAGAGCCCTGTGGGCAGCAGGGCAGGGAGGGGATTCTGCCCCTCTGCCCCACTCTGCTGAGACCCCACCTGCAGAGCTGCCTCCAGCCCTGGGGTCCCAGCACAGGGAGGACATGGAGCTGCTGGAGAGAGTGCAGAGGAGGGACAACAAGGTGATCAGAGGGATGGACCTCCTCTCCTATGGGGAAAGGCTGAGGGAATGGGGATTGATCAGCCTGGAGAAGAGAAGGTTCTTAGGGTTGCCTAATAGTGGCCTTCCAGTACCTGAAGGGAGCATACAAGAAAGAGGGAGAGGGACTTCTTACAAGAGCTGAGAATGACAGGACAAGGGGAAAGGTTTCAGATTGAAAGAGAGTAGATTTATATTGGATACTACAAAGAAATTATTTTCTGTGAGGATGGTGATGCACAGGTTGCCAACAGCAGCTGTGGATGTCCCATCCCTGGAAGTGGATCAAGGCCAGATTGGATGGTGCTTGGAGCAACCTGGTCCAATGAATTATATCTCTTTCCATCTCAGAGGGTTTCCATCCGGGATCCAGATGATCTTTAAGGTCCCTTCCAGCTCAACCATTATATGATTCTATTAGATCAGGTAGCCATCTTCCTGAATAATTGGAAAAGGAGAACAGCATTGTAATTGAGATTCTTCACTGCAATGTTCAGTCCTCTTGCTGCTTAACCATTAATTCATCAGTATTTAAATAAGTACAAAAATAGTTTCCTTGAAATGCATGTTTTAAACAGTTACTACAGTACTCTGATCATATTTCTCAATCAAAATTTTACATTTTAGCTCTGTTGTACAATAGTCTGTTGCAACAGAGCTCCCAGCTTTCGCATGGCAATTGCAACTAAACCATGTCATTTCTAACTAACCATTTTAATCTTAATAATTAGAAGAAGAGAGAAATAAGAATAGGAAAGTCTAATTGATCACCTAGGGAGAAATAAGCTTTATTTCATTTCCTTTTTCCTAATTAAATAATGTAATAATGAATGAGTTAAATATGTATATTGTGGAGATGGCCCTATCATCAGAGCAACATCAGTATAAAATGATTGTTTTCCTTCATTTTTAATTGCAAAATTGTAGTGAGCACAGGAAGCATTTATTAAAAACCATACAAAATTGATCACATTTGAAATAGCATGTTAGCATGTAGTTTTTAATTTTGCATTTAGATTTTGTTTTTGAAAGTGAAAACTGATAATGACTATTATGAAAAAAGGATCATTTAAGCAATTCTTCACATTATAGGAACAATATATACGGAATGTTATTCTGAGAATGCCACAGTGATTATATGCATGGATATTCAATTCTATTAATATTCCTATTTTGGAAGCAGAAATGGGAAAAAAAACACCCACATCAGAAATATCACTGCATTGCCATAAACCACCTGATATTGTCACAGATAGTCTTGTTGACTATGCCAGAAACAGGGCTCTGATGCTGTGTGCCATACCTGTCATATTAGCCCCTACACTAATTAGACCTCCATAAGCTGATTTAATTCAGTGACGTGTCAGAAACCACCATAGCAAAAGGAGGGTGGTTGGTTGGTTGTTTCATCTTTTGGTGTTGCTGTGCTGCATCTAAAGGGTCTGGCAAGTACCAGAGGAGATAAAAATGCATGGGTGAGACCATTTGGCAGGTGGGCAGAAAAGAAAGGGAAATGTGTGCTGGAGGAAATTTCACCTGCAGGTGGCATCAGAATCTCTATAAAATGAATAAATAAACAGAAAAGAAAAACAACCAGAAAACCCCAAACCAACCAGCCAACTAAAAAACCCAACCCAATCCAACCCAANCAAAAAACCCACAGAGAGACATTCTGACTCACCTTGTGCTCTGCAGGGTCACAAAGCCACACCTCCTTCTTCCTGCACAGCTCCTTTAACAATTAGTCTGTTACACAAAAGGTGACTTTCCCTGCCTCTCCTCTGGCTCTGCACACAGATGGTGCTGGGATCAGGCCTGCCAAGCTGCTCAGCCCCTGCAGGGGTCCTGGCAGTGGTCATACCCACCCACAGGATGAAACCTGGCCCCATTTAGGTAACAAATGCCCTGATGATCAGGTGAGGCAGAGGTACTCACAGTTCTATCCAAAAATCTGAAAAATTTAAATGCATATAGGGCTCAGAGTTTGTTGGTTTTTTTTTTTGCCAAGAAAAATAAATTCAGAGAGGACACTGAAGACACTGAGCCATCTCCCAGTGCTTGCAGGAGCATTATGAATGTCTTCTTATCAAATTGATCACTATGCATTCAATAAAAAGATTATTTAGCAGTACTGTTTAAATCATAACTAAATTCTAAAGCTGAAATTGTGCTTTCTGCTCATTTCTCATCTCAGAAATTCCTGTAGTCAATCAAATGTGAAGTACTGTGATATTAATGCTTTTTAGTGTTCTATACACTGTATTTAATAGTTTAGGGAAAGGAACAGTAAACCAAATATATGCTGCATGCTAAATCAGCAAGTATGTTTAGATAGAATTAGGGAACATTCAGCACTATTAAATCCCTGTTACCATATATTGTTGTCGCAGCCACCGGAGCCTGGTTTCCAGGAGCCGCAACACGTCCAGGGAGCTGCCCAGGCGAACGGGGGTGCCTGCGGGCGGGACCTTTAGAGCAGCGGGCTCTGAAACGTAGTGTCAGTCAGCTCAACCCGGTTTGGGCAAAGGAGAGAGAGGAGACCTTTCGCCGTGAGGTTCTAGCCCAAGTTCATTGTAGCCGAAGGGATCAGGAGCGAAAAGACCCCAAGCACGGTCGTGCGGGGCGTTTTATATTTTTTATACCAGAGACAAAGGGTGACATCCCGACACACCCAGGGGATCTAGGGTTTCCAGGATTGGGTCCAGGGAAGATTGACATAGAGGGTGCTGGAATGAAGGGAGGGGAAACTAGGAGCATACCAACTGAATATAAAAGCGAGACCTTGATATAAAAGTATATAAATAATCATCGAAAACACACACCACAACATATTGTCAGCATCTGGAATGATATGATGCTTCAGTGTGGCCAGTAACGTTACCTTAAAGCAAGTAACTTCATCTTGACCAAGTACTAGAAAACTTAAAAATAGTTTAAGCAGCTGCTTCTGTTGCACATCCGCATAGGTTGCATCAGTGGAAATGAACAATAAATATTTGTAATGGTTCCTTTTGTTGACTATCTCTCTCCACATCTTCTTTACCTGGTACAGAAGACAAGTTCGTATTTTAAATCCTGTATATTTGCAAGTGTTTTTATTCACCTTTAATCTTCACAGATTTTCTGATTTGATCTTCAGTTCTCCTGATATCTAACGAACTTGAGAGCACACACACACACACACACAAAACCAATCCTTTGCACACTTTGTAAAAGATTTCCTTCATCTGCAGAACATTCAGCTTCCAAATGTTAGAGAAGTTGTAGTAGGAGCTAGCTTTAGCTGGTGCTAATAATTAATTTCTTCTTCTTTCTGCAACTGATCCAAGGACACAGGCTATTTTCCTCTTTTTGGGTAACAGGGGTGAAGCAGGCATGTAGAAAGAACTGAAAAATACATAGCAAATTGTTTCAGTTTTGAAGCTCAGTATCCCCAAAATCTGCATCTAAGACACCACACTCTGAGATATCTTAATCTGTTTTCTTGTGCTCACCAAAACTATTTCTCCAATGGCTGATTAAAACTGTAGAAAGGGCAAAGTACATGGATGACTAACATAGCTCTGATGAGAATCTGCACCACATTTTTTCTGTGAGGAGGACTATATTCATATATCCTCAATCCCAGGACTTAGTGGCCAGCTTCCCTCCAAATTAGTCAAAAAATTCAAAGAAAAACAATGGACAGATGAAACACAAGTAAAATTTTCACCCACTATATGATATAAGTAACTCAAATATCATGGTTGTGTAATATTTCCTTCAAGTATTGTGGGGGTGGGTATGTAGATCAATCCAGATCTTATATGCATTTGGTGTGGTTATTTCAATCTCTATAATAAATTTCACACTTTTTTTTCCTCCTCAGGTTAACCTCTGGAGTTTAGCAGTTTTCTGAGTGTTTGTTTGCCAGTCAGTTTTGTTGTGGTGCTCTTGTTTTATTTGATGCACTTCTTGGAAACTCCTCCATGGAAATTCCACTTTGAAAATGTTCCCTTTGTTTCACACATTTGTGTGTGCTTAATAGTTTTCTCTAATCTTCTAAGAACCAGCTGAGAGAGACATAGGGAGGAATTGAAAAATGTTCTGTAGATCTGCTTGTTTCTTATGTGTGTAAAACTGCCTAAGAATCCCATCCAAAGGTTTTATTTTAAGCAATGGGATTTGGAGAAGGGCTAGCAGCCAAAAGGATAGAACAAAATCTCTCCAAACTGACTGGCAATAGAAAAAAATATTGGCAGGCTGTCTCAGCCAGGCATAGCTTCACAGATGAGATGCACACACACATCCGCTGCTGGATTAATTGGTGGTTCAGTAAAGCATATTGCACTGGAGATATAGGATACTATAAACCAGAAATAGTGATAGTCTTGCAACAAGCACAGAAGCTCCAGATGTTAGTGACACAAGCAACAGAAGCTCAACAGAAGCAGAACACTTTCAGGACCTGCCCTGTCTTTTCAGCTGCAACCTTGCAGTGGTGGAGACTGATGCAGAGTCTCTTTGGAACTCTCTTCTGTACCCTGCTGCAGAATTCTTCATGCTGAGAAGGAACCATCCTTCCTCTCCAACTAAAAGGAGAAGAAGAGCTTTCTCAGTTAATCACTTTGTCTATGGTGATCTGGGATCCACAGTGTTTCTTGGCAGTGTGGCATACCCCCAAAGAACCAGCATTTCCCAGGATGGAAAAGTATTTACCAGGCAGCACTGCAGAGGGAATTTTCCCTCCTTATATCATTGATATGAGCAAGATTATCTGAGAAAGAACTGGAGCTTTCAGTGTTTCTCTGGTCAAACTGGTGTTCCAGTGTTTTTCAGTGTTACATACCGTGCTTAAAAAAAATTAAGAATTATATAAATAGACCACAACCACAAATGAAGAAATTTAGGAGGCCTCTCCCCTAGTCAGCAAAGCATATTGTATATTTCCTCTTTAAGGAATGAAAATGCTGTTTCCATTTTGTGCCTGCCTATTTCTTTTTCAAAGTGCTTTAGCTTTTTCCCTCTTACCATTCAATTTAATTCATCATCTGTTCACCCAGGACTTAGTATTTTCAGCTGAGATTTCAAAAAGAAGACCACACGAATCAAACATTAGTATTTTTGAAGCAAGTAAGATCTAGAAGAAACAGATCTATAAATCATGACACCTAATTACTGATCACATTTATCTTTAGCTCAGCCTGTAGGAATGCACGTGCTTCACAAGCTGCCACCTTATCCAGAGGTTTAAGGACCCAGAAGGCAGAGGCAGAAGACTTAGATTTTCTTGGTGATATTAAGAGGACTCAGATGTAACTCCTGCTTACAGCTAACAAGCTGAAATAAAAATTAGTGCTGTGTCAGCATGCTCAAAATTAATCAAAGTAAGGTTAATAAATACACCCGGGGAACACAAAAAAAAGTCAGAAAAGACCATTAAAAATCAAGCTGTCAAGCAAAAATTGGCTATTTTTGAAAGTGTTAAGACAATAGACATGATCACAGTTGAAAATGGGCATTTTGAGATAAAACAGGTCAGAATAAGTAAAGAATGAAATACAATAAGCCAGCTAAAAGGGAGAGATGATCACCTCATAAGCAATTATTTTTTACTCCAATTAACACAAGCATAGTTTTCTGACCTCTGTTCTATGCTTGTCATCAATCAGTTCAGAACCTTTTATAATAAAATGTCCAGCTTAAAAATTTTTATTTCACAGTTTTTCCTGTAGCAGCTTTCTGTAATCAGATTTATAACATTTTAGCTAGTATTCAGTGGAATTTAATGTAATTGCAGCTGCCTGAATATTCTCTTTAAATAAGATGTTCCCCCTTTCTTGGGACACTTCGAACTATTCCTGCTGAAGGTGTTCTCTCTGATATTGGAGCTAGATGTGTATTCACATTGCAGAGCAAAATTCACCTCTCTGAAAATTCACTTCTCAGAGAAAGCTGGGCTGTGTAGAAACCTCAGTGACACAGAGGTCTTCTCTGGGCTGAGGCTCTTTGCAACATGAGGCAATGTAATGTGACATATTCATCTTTATAGGAGTTGTTGTTTATGAAGGGAGATGTGGGGTAATTTTGTGTCTCCAGAGGCCAAGCATAGGCTGTATGCAATGGCAAAATAAATGGACTTCATTCTGATGTGTTCAGAAAGAGCCTCAGAACAGCAAGTAGGTTGTGAATACCATAGACGGGTTATGCATTTCATACTCATCAAGGGGTTAATTTATTTCAAAAAGCTATTGTCACTAGTTGCTAGATAACAGTGAAGTTCCCTCAGGCTTGTGATCAGTAAATGAAATTTTTTGATAATATAATATTGGTAACTTCTTATCTTGATGCTACAGCCAGAAAAAAGGATCACTTTTTCTGAAACTTCTCACAATAGAATTAGTTTTATTTGTCTGATTTACTCAAATAATTTTATTTGACCCTAACATGATTTGCAGAATTAATAAAAAACTAATTTTCATAACTTGCTCTGCATGAAAATACAGCATTCCACTATTACATCTTAGAATAAACATGTGCTGTTTTAAATTATAAGTTCAGGAAAATATGAATCCTTAAATTTTTTTCTGTCTCTACATGTTATATTTATATGTAAAATTGGACCAATATACTCCCCAGTTAGCTTTCTAGCCAAAGGAAGTAAAAAAAAAAAAGGAAGAAATAGGGAAGTAAATAGAGGTTAGGTAAAGAAAAAGGTTACAGGGAAAACTGAGTGGCAAAGAGAGAAAGTACAGCTATTGTTTAATTGATTTGAATTTTCCTTACTGTAGACATTGCACCAGGGCACAGGATTGAAGGCTTCATTCTAGAGCCCCATTCCTTAAGAAATTGTGGATGGATTTCCACTAAAGTCTAAGTACTGCTAAGGATGGTGCATTGGTCCGTTTGCATTGACCTCATGAGGGATGCAAGCCTTGCAGCGGAAACCAAAATTCTGTGTCTCACCGTATTTTCTTACTGTAGGGAATTTTAAATATTTCATCCTGTTATTTACCATGTCCTTCATATATTCTCACTCTTGTAACAGTTGTAATTGTTTATTATTTGTGTGAGTGGAAATAATGTCTAAATGTTGGCCTCAGCCATAAATTTTCACATTTTCTCTCTAATTATACTGAGGAGACCTTCTTGCCCTCTTTATGTTGTATTATGCAGAGTAATGCAAATTAATGAGTTCCTGTAGCATCACTGGATTAATTCTTGCTCCAGAAAAAAAACCACAGTGAATGAAATACTAAAAACAGTTTCATTGCAATTTGACACTTTGTGGATGCTGTCAAATTTTTTGTATTATGGGCATAAACTGACGGTTCACAGGAAAAAAAGCCTGTCATTTTTGTTTGTGTGCAAGTTATTGCTTCCCTTGCAAAACGTTTTCTGTGAACATACACTGTTTGTGGAATTGGAGGTTGCCTCATTACTGTCAGTGACAGTGAGAAGCAGTTGCGGCAGCAGTGTGAGGCTGTGGCACTGTCAGAGGTCTCCCTTCTGATGGAAGGTTGTGCCACTCCAGCAGGGTGTGAGGGCTCCTTGGCCGTGCTCCTGTGGGTTTGGTATCCGATTACAGGATGAATCAAGTTGACATACATGCTATGTGTTAGGGCTGCAAATAGGATCGTGCTGAAATTAGAGGTTCAATAAAAGGGTTGTCTGCAGCTACATTGTCTCACGATCTGCATCACTTTGGGGTGTGATTGTAATGGAGTAATTAATCTTTAAAAACATTGCACTCGACAAAGGGGAAAAATTACTCTAACTAGCAAGAGGGTGTATTAAAATATCTTTTGTTGATTTGTCACTTGAAGACACCTGAATTCATTTAACCCACAAATACGTACATGGAAAAAGGAAAAATAACCCCAAGCTATTGAACAGTAACAGCAGTTAAAAAGGTTTTAAATGAAAGGTTTTATTAGATGAATCTTGCTGTAACCAGCAATTAGGTCACACTGAAAGAATTTTTCTACTAACAAAAGATTTTTCATGATTTGAGGTTAAACTGGCAGCATAGCTCAGTAGGTCCATAGAATACCCTGAGGGGGAATGCTGACCAGCCAAAATCTTAATAGCCAACCTGATTTCCTAGAATAAATATCAAGGGACACTGCTTGAGAAAATCCAAAGGCTAGAGGTGATCAGAAGGATGATCTCTAAGTATATTTTTAACTAATTTAAAATAGTAATTTATTGTCAAGGTTTAGTGGCAGAGGCACTTCATTCCTCTAACTCTTACATAAACAAGCAGGAAAACTTTCAATTGAAAACAAAGGAGGCTTATCCATAAACTGATTATAGAGAGTAATTTCTATTCTGTGAGAATTTCAATATCTGAAAATGTAGTTCCATCTCAATGGAATGAGGTCTAGGCTTTTAATATTCTATTTAGACCTAATTTTTATACAAATACTTAAAGAAACCCCAAACCAAACAAACATAAAACCCCCAAACCACAGAACATTCTGTTTTGATAGAAACCAAACATTTCTTTCAGCTTTTGACTTTTTCTTTTCAGAGCAACAAGTATATTTGGGGATGTTGATAGATTAGTGTTTTCTGCAGAGAAATATGAATCATTGTAAACATGCTGACTTTTGAAGTAATTTATTGTCTAAGAAACTTCTTGCATAGCCTCTAAAATACACTTGGACTGATGCTCTTCTTTCTTTTTCAAGCAAAGGCGGAAAGACTGGGTCATGAGAAAGAAACCAAGGAAGTGGTAGCTGTCCAACCTTTTCTTCATTAAATTCCTTATAATTTCTTCTCATGATAGATTACACAAGGCACTTGCTTCACTTAAAAAACTCTGCCATTAGCATCAAGAACTGTTATTAAAGATATTTTTATCTGAAAATCTTTCTATACTACTTGTTCATCTTTCCCTAATCATGACCTCTTAATCATTCTATTCCTCTACCTGCTTACATTGCTTACAATTTTGGTTTTTTGGTAATAGAAAAAAATTAATTTAAAAAAAATTGAAGCTATGTGAAACACATGAGTTAAAGGTGTCAGGAGATTAGAGTATGATATAATTCATGATCTGCAGCCTTTTAACATTATTGCTCAACAAGGCCAGAGATTACTGCTGTGAGCAGCATGAGAAGTCAGACGTTAGTAAGAAGTGCGGTAACCTTCTGCAGAGCTGTATAACATGATGTAGTCTGTCAGATCTACCTCAAGACACATTTTTTATAAAAATAAGACTCCTCCTTACTTTTATCTTCTAATGGGAAGTTTTCTTTTTTCTTCACATTTTTCAATGGTATTGTAATTTGAACCTTTGCCACTTTTTCCTTTATTTTCTCACCTAATGGGTGGCCCACATTTCCTAATGCTAAGAATAACACTACTTGCATCCAAAATTAGAATCAGGCTTGCTACCATTGCTAAAATTCAGAACAAAAGAATTGGCTGAATCAGGAAATTTGCGGATGGTTGTGAGAGCTGGCCAGAGGAGCTCTGCTCAGAGCTTGATCCTGTCTGGATAACAGCCACATGTCTTTGGCATCTGGGGTCTGCACATTTCCTGTGCAAAATTAATTGGAAATCTCAATCACAGTCATGCTGGACTTCATCTTCTGGCTTTTTACATTAATAAATAGTGATCCTTATAAGTGGCAGTGTTGTGCCATTAATGGCTTGAGTCCACAAACTCATAGGAATGCAGGGAATGCTCCTAGTTGTTCCCAAGGAGCTCCTTGTGCTGGAAACCGCTTGTTTTGATATAGTGAGACTGGTTCTGTGTCAGTTCCAGCTCTTGACCTAGCTTATTTTAGTGCACACTGCACAAAGACAGTCCAGGAACCCATCTCAGACAGTAACTTAGGATATTACATAATACTATTGAAAGTATGTAGCACTGAAGCAAGGAGTATCTGGCAAGTTGTGATTAAGGACCTTCCTGAACCTGATGTTGAATAGTGTCTGCTGTGTTCAAGAATCACCCCTGAATTTGCCAGCTGACAGTTTTTCTAACCCAATCCCACTCTGACTACTTGCTATTTTAGGATGACTAATTCCTCAGCTTAGCTGTCTGTTATGTCCCTTTTACTTGTTTTAAGCTTGCTGCCTGATTGCTTCATTTTGTGCCCCAAAGCTTGAGCAAAGAGGGAAAGTAATCAACTATCTACTCTTCAGCTTTCCCTTGCCTTCTCTTCCACTTTTCCAGAGTCCATATCTACTTGGAGTAACCTGATACAGAAACTTAAAACTTATACACTTTTGATCATCACTGTTACTGAGTTGCCAACCTTGTTTTTCCACTGCATACTTTAGACCTCTGTGTACAAAATGCAGGAGAGGAGTGATAGAGTTAACACAGGGATATAAAGGTATTTTTCAGTTTATCCTCTACTCATTGTTGCAGTAGACCTCTCATTAGGGGTAGAAATGAGCCAAGACACACCCAATTAAACAATGTGAAAAGGGTCCTGGTTTACTCTTCTTTATAGTTTAGCCATCCTGATTCTGATTACAGCAAGCTTCTACTATAGAATCCAATTGCAGACTCTGACTGCTGGTCATGCCTACTGGATTATGATTGCAAATATTAGTTTGCAGATTCTGAACACAGGCTTTCACCAGCTCAACTATGACTGCAGGCTCCAACAATAGGCTCTAACTCCATCAGACCAGACTGACCTCACAGCAGATCTTTTACCGCAGCAACTCTCTTCCTTGATTCATTCTTCTTTGTGTCTCTCTGGATCATTCCTTCTTCTTCTTCAGGCCTCCTCTACCTTCTTAACTCTCTCTCTCCAGGTCCTCTTCCTCAAGGCTTCCCCTGACCAGCCAACCTATCCCTTTTATCACACCTGTCTTTATCAGTCACAGCTGCACCCAATTAAGAGCAAGGCTGCTCCTTTTCTTTTGTAATTAGTACAACTGTGACTTATCAGGGGCAAGGTCACCTGAAATCCCTTATTTCACATCAAAACTCATTACTTGGTGTTTATAATTATATTTTATAATTATATTTGTTTTTCCCAGGAGATTGGCACTGAATTTAATGTAACATTTTATTACCCAGTCGCCCATCTCTAAAAGACTCTCCTGAAGTTTACTATCATTGGCAAAGTTCCTTGCCTTTGTATTTAGCCTCCTTTTCAAATAATTTTTGGAATTTGACAATATAATCATCCTTGATCAATGCTGGGGACCTGTTGCATTGCATGTTTTAGTTGATCATTTATGTATTTTTATATCGAGGATTTGTTCTTGTGTTCAGTTAGTATGTTCCTAGTTTTCTGCCATGTTCCCTCAGTTGAGGTATTCCTGAGTTGTTTACCACCTTTGTTGAGAAGTCCATTTCCTGTCAATCCCTCAGTTCTCAATTATACGGGATTTCCCCTCCCTTTATACCAGCACTGTCCCTGTCTGTCATGTTTCCCCTCCTGTCTCTCATGGCTGCCCCACCTCTTTCTTCCAGTATCTTCTGTGTCAATCTTCCCCTGACCCAATCCTAGGAGTATCCAACATCCTGGGCGTGTCGGGGTATCACCCTAACCTTGACGCCCCATTCAGATATGTGACCTCCTTCCTCCTCTCCCTTATTCTGGTTGGCCCTTGCACTTGATTGATGTTCCCCTCATTCCACCTCTGTTTTTCCCTCATTGGTCCATGTGTTGTATCCACTCCTAATTTGGTTGTGGTATAAAATCCCCAGCATGACAATGCTCATGGCCTCTTACTCCTGACCCCTTCAGCTACAATAAACTTGGCTGGAACCTCAGAGTGAAAAGTCTCCTCCTTCGCCCAAGCCTTGCTGCGTCCAGTGATGTTGTGTAGTAAAACATGCTGCTCTACGGGTTCTGCCACAGGCACCCCCATTTGCCTGGGCATTTCCCCACATGTGGTAAGGTGCCAGAGAACCACTGGAGCTAGCTGAGCTCCATTAAGCCATGTCAGGGACCCTGCTAATAATTTGCTTTTCTCATGGGTCTTTTTCGCTTATAACTAGGGTAAGAATGAAACAAAATGCAGGAAAGCAACTAATCAAATTTTTCTTATGTTGTTTGAATTATTTCTGATTGAGCCTCTCCTTTTTTACTTGGAAAGAGGAATCTAGCTCTCTACTGTTGTCGGTTTAATGTTTTTAGAGCATACTAATTCCATACGTATGGAGACAAAAATAGCTTTAAATATTTCCTCTCTGTTTATTATCTAGAATAAAAATAAGGAACAAAGGAGCAGTAAAAAGGAGATGTCTGTAGCATTTTTACAATGAATGACAATGTAGGAATACCACACTACAACATATCACACTAATTTATGGATTTGCAGCTATTTTCCATGTTAGATAGAGGAGAATCAGCTCAGTAAAGAGAATTTTTTCTTCTCTTCCTAAGTCAGTCGAAAATAAATGCAACTCAGTCCAAAGAGCTTTTTTTTTACAAAAATCCTTTTGATTTTCTGTCATTTTGCATGGAAAGCACTACTATGATGACAGTGTACCTAGAACAATTCTGGCATTTACTGTACTATCTGATTGTTTATGGATTTTTAAAAGGTTTTTGGTAGAAACCTCAGGTATAATAAACAAAATTTGACATGGTAAGTTCCTTCACAGCACTTCAAAGGCAAAACCAGCCATCTTTCAAATTAATTTCTTAATCAAATTGAAAAAGATAGCCTAGAATAGACTGGTTGGCAATAATAGAACTTAAGTGTATGTAAGTAAAGTCAAGAAAACATAAGTGAGTTAGATTTTTCAAAAAAAGTATATCTTTCTGTATCTAGTGGGCCTATTAAAGAAAACAATAAAGAAAGAGACTTCTATAATGAAAATCGCTTTGAATTTTCAAAATCCAGTGAAAGATAATGCAACTCAACAGCATTTTACGAGAGAATGGAGAAATGAAAAGTAATGTCAGTTTGAGGAAATCAAGTGTTATATTTTTAGAAAGTAAACGTTCTGAAAAAATTGAGCAGAGGTGATGCAAATTAGTTTTGCCTGTGGACTTGAAACTTTCATTGCATGGATCTGACCAACAGGAAATATTTTGCTATTTTTCTTTCTAAGCTTATCACTATTTTTTCAAGATTGAGCTAGTGAAGGAGATGTCCTCTAGTGTCGCATTCTTTAAAGATATGGAGAACTTCTAACTCTCTCAGTCAGCAGTGGGTAACAGGCTTTTTGCCACATTAATCTTTATGCCCATTCAATGCAACAAAACAACTCATAATACTGTGTCTATAGGAATATTTTACCTGGGTCTTAATATATCAGTTTCTGAAAAGGTAGAGAGATGAGCTGACCAACTGGTCTAGAGAGGACTAGAGAGTTGTTCTTGTTCTAAAAGTGCTGGTAAATAGTCAGGTAATAAGATCAGCTATTCCTTACAGTCACATATATTGAAAACCACACATTACTGTCCTGTCAAATTCCAAAAGAGAAGTAAGTTTGTAAGATCCCTTTTTTAACACCCACTTCAAATCCCACTATTTCTTTTACAGTGTAGGATGTATCCCAACACCATGCTTAACTAGGAACACCTGAGATAGGATTCAAAACTGTAGGTAAAGAAACTTCATGTGGCCTAATGTTCACATTTCTCTCAGCTGAGGAGTGCTTTTTTAAAAGCAAAATTTTAAAAGATATCTTCATTATTTGGGACCTGCACTCCTTTTTTAAAGAGATCTTTTTAGATTAAAAATAGCTAACCATTTGGATTAGAATTGTCAGAAGTTTAGAAATTTAATCTACTTTGAAAATTGAGCAGGGGCAAAAAATATAAATGTTGCTGTTGAAAAGCTGTCTTTCTCAGCCTTAGCCCCCAGAGGAAACAAAATAAGACCTAAAGAAATAAAGGAATAAAGCTGGTGTGAAATACCATTTTGAAGGGTACCAGTTCCAAGCTCTGACACTAAAGAAAGAAATTGAGTGAATTGCATAAAGAGAAGCTTATTTAATCTGCACTGAAATGAACATGGAAAGGACAGTGAGTACACTGGAGGGTGGGTTTGGAAATCAAAATTATTTTGACAAATAAAGTAATTAGGATAACATTCAGAATGAGCAAAGGCAAGGTAAGTAATTGTCATCACTGATAAAAATGAGGAAAGATTTTGATGCAGCAGACCTTCAGGAACTAATGATCACTAAATTACAAGATAAACTTCAGTTAAAAAATGAAAAATTAGTACTATTGCAAGGGAAGCAGTATTCCAAGCTGTGTACAGGTGGGAATAGTGAAAGGTGAAGAATACAGACAGTCAAGCATCTGTCCCTAGGGCAGTTGCCCCCACACACATAGATGTTATGGACGCAGATGTGAATGTGGAGCACAAAGTTGTTGGCCACATAGCCTGGAGCCCTGGCAACCTGGAGAAGGATTTGTGCACAACTGCAGTCTCCTCTAAGCCAAGCAATCTGTAAAAGGTTCACCTTTTATTTGCTCAGCCACTTTGCAGCTTTCCAGTTCTTCATTTACATGTGATACTGCCTTCACTTTCCTCAGTTGCTCATTTATCTGGACTCGGTGCTTTTTGTTTCCTGTATCCACTTTCCACAACCTCCCTTATCTCTTTCAATTCTGCTTAGATGGCAAATACTCTTCTCACTAATGGGAGGGGATTCAGGCTCTGGTTATTCCTTTTTGCTGCTGCCCATGGCAACAACAGGATATTTGGGATATAATAGAGCATTAATCTCTCTGCTCAATGCAGCTCTGGTAAGGCTCAGCTGGAGTCCATCCCAGGCTTGGGTAATGCCCTTAGGAAAGATGTAGTCTCAAAAGAGTCTGGAGAATTTAATATGATCAAATATGACTAGTAAGGAAAGACCAGAAGTTCTTGTGTTCTATGGCCAAAAGAGGACTCACAGGGCATGTAACAATAATCTGAAACAAAGTAAATGATTGCTATACACCCAAACATTTTGCGACATGTGCGAAATGGGGATGATAAAAGTCAATAGGCTTAAATCCAAGCAAGAGAAATTTTATATTTGTTCTAATGAGAATAGAAGTACTGTGAAAGGGACTGCCAAAAGAGACAGGAGCAGCCTTGGACAGGTATTTGTTGCAAGAATTACTAAGGATGAGATAATCTCTCAAGAGTTCTCCCAGTTGTGCTTACTATGATTCTGTAACTACTCTTTCTGTTTCTCTCCTTACTCTATTTCATTTTGGAATAATAACACATATTCTAATGCTCTTCTTAAAGCTTTGGAAGACTATTTTTTAACATCACATTTATGAAGATCCAAAGACAAGTTTCTCTCTTATGGTCACTGTGGCACATTTTCACAAGGGAGACGTCTGCCCTCAATGAGCCTTTCTGGTAGGAAAGGAGGATGAGTGATGTTTTATACATATATGACCATGAAAAAACATAAAAATATGTATATGTGCTGCAGTTAAACTTCATTTAAGCACAGAGAATGATGTTGGCCTGAAGTAATCTGGATCAAATAGAGGCAAGAGTGACACCTGGTGTTCAAAATTTCTTACAGAACTTCTTGGCTGGGACAGAGAGCAGTAATCTGAGTAGAGAATATACTGAGAAGGGGACAGGAGCAGGACAAAGAACAAACGGCAATTTGGGAACACAGCTGGAATGAACACTGTGGAAAAAGCACAGAAGAAGGTGTTAAACCTGAGGGATGGAGAGCAGAAAAATATGTGTGTCTAAGTCCATTGTCCCTGCCTGGTGCTGTACAGCTCCACCAGGAGTTTTGACTGATGCCAATGAGTTGTCATGGACCTCTCAGCAGAACACTAGCATGGATCCCAGAACAGCAGCCACCTTGGTGTGATGCTGCTCCTGGGCTGCAAAGTCCTGCATTGATGCAGCTAAACCTGGAACTGATTAGTACAGAACATTTACCAGGCTGGGCAGCATGTACTCTGAATTTCATTATTCCTTTACAAACAAAAATGTCTATGCAATTCAAAGGTAGTGTCTTCTTCATTCCATGATCATATCTTTCCACACCTACAGCAGAAAGCAAAGTATCCTAGTATAGAATCAATTTCTTATCTCGGCCCAAGGACAGCAGTTTGTGCACTGGACTAAGAGCTCAGACTGAGCTCTGAGTATTTACAAGCAGGATACCACTTACCTTTCAAGTGTTTCATGAGTTTATTGGTATTGTGAGGGGTCTGGATACTATTTCAATAAAACCTCATAGAAAAGCCCATAATAATTCCTCTGAAGGAAGGGCTTTACAATCTGCAGAAATACTACTCTAAGGTCCATTACCTAAATTCTGACAGTGACAAGAAAAAACAGTGATTTATTAAATGTTGCTACTTCTATACAGTTGACTCAAACATGGACTCCAGACACAAGGCAGATGTAACTATAGGCTGTCTCAGACTGTGTACATAAGATACACAAGATACCTTAATTCTGACATTTTCTTGACACTCAAAAATATGCAGCCTCAATAATACAGAGACAGGGCCAACTCAAGGCATCCATCAAGGACCATAGGCTGCTGGGGGAAACAAAACTGCCTTACCTTTTTGGCCTTTGCTGCAGGCCAGGAAAGCCAAATACTCTGTTAAGGATACAGACTAGATGGGTTGATTGATGTGACAATTAAAGGATGATTTATTGCAAAATCAGTCTCATGGAAGGGTGAGACCTTTAGGTTATTACATTCAGTGCCATGACACCAGAAAACTGTCTTAATTCTAGTTATGATGTCTTTTATAAATTTCTTATCCAGTCAACTACTTCCACAAAGTTCCCTAGTATCTTCATAAACCAATCATTAATTGCTAAGTTTGCTACGTTTCTACCACAATGCATCTCTTTTATCTGATCATATAACTTAAAAAACTTATTGCTGTACCTTTTACTTTTAACAATTCTATAACAGGTTCTATTACCAAAGTTAACTATTTTCTACTATCTTGCTTAACATATTTTTTTGCTTATATGAGCATATAAAATATGGTCATATGTTTAAAACATATTTCTATTTAAACTACAAATACCAGTTTTACTTTTTACTGTTCTAATCTTCTAAGCCTTCTCCAAGGCCTTAGGTCAAATAGTGTATCCATCTCCATGTCTAAGCCTGAGTGCTTGAGGCCTTGGGAGCTCTCTGTGCCTACATTTCTCACATCTCCCCCTTTTTGTTGAACCAAAAATCCCCCTCCATTAATAGCTTTATCAATCATCTACTACGAACATTGAAGCATGAAAGGCATCATTATTAGCACAACTACTATGACAATCAAGATATATATGCCAATTTTTAGGAGTTCTTTTAACCAAGGTGCAAAATTCCATCCGTTGAACAGATTGTCTAACCAGGTTCCATCATGAACTCTAATTTTTGACATTCCTTCTTTTAATTGTTTTATGGTTTTATGGATGGCTTCTGAATGATTCGGCAGATTTATACAGCACTTCCATCACAGTTCTCACATCCATGACCACAAGACAATAAGAATAAAATCAATTGCAGCCCTCTTTGCAGTTGCATGTCTTACACTTTTGACATTTGCCAACAAACCGCTTAATGCAAGAGAAGTAGCATTGGTTTGTTTACTCAACCAACAGACTATTCAATCTATCTGCTTTAACGCTCATGCAGAGGCAAGTTGAGGTAAAATTATAGATGCTGAAAACCTTTTTCTAAAACCCCAAGGTTCAAAATCGTCTTTACAATCTGATTCATACTGATGAATAGACCTTTTAGCTCTGTGTCTATTGTCAATAATCATTTTCATACTTGGTGTTAATAAAGTAAGTCTCCCTACACTACATGGACCACCTATTATGTGTGATGGAATGGCAAGCCAAGCTCTATCTCCACAGATAAAAAACACCCTTTGTGGCAGCTGTAAAGGTATCAATAGACAATGCAAGTACTGAAGAAGTGTAATTGCACCAAGAAGTTTGGTTCTTATATGTGTGGTGATGAGAGGAAACATCTTTAATTAACAATGACTGTATAGCTGAACTTGACACAAAAATCCATTTTAACTGAGCCAAGATTTATCTCCTGAGGCTCTATGTATGCTTGAGGAAGTTCTCCTGCCCAGTAATTCCAATTCAGGGTTATTATCCCAATCCCACACACTGCCAGTACTTTTACCCTTTAAAACTTGCATTGTTTTCTCTTTTATTGGCCTTGTGTCTGCAGACAGCCCTACCAGGCAAGTAGAAAATAGATTTTCTAGGGGTGAAGTGGCTAAGCATATGGTGTTTAAGCCTGATGCATTAACTAAAGTTACCCAAACATTTGTTTTAGTTTGATGAACATGAAAAGTTCATCTTGCATTACTAAAAGCAAACAAAACAAAAAGACATAAGCCTAACATTTGATTTAACTCCATAACTATCCTGAATCATATAATGGTAGAGAGTCACTACTTTCTATAAAATTTTCTACCTGAGGCTTTCCTTCTTGGACTACTACATGAGACTGCTTGCGGGGCTTTCCTCTTGGTCTTTTCTCCCTGAATCATCAGTAAATATTGTTATAGCATCTAAAGGCACTTCACTCAACAGGAGTCTTTCCTCTAAAACTTAATTTAGTTTGCAACATCTTATAACTTGGAAAGTGGATAAGAACAAACACCTGAAAAATCTAGCAATGCAATTTGCAAATCTTCTGAATGTTGTAAAGCCCAATCAAAATATCCCTTTTTCAAGGGATAATTACAGCAAAATCTTGGCCTGCTGAAGTTAATAATCTTGCTCTGGCTCTAATTATGTTCTGAGCCATCATTTCCAAAGATGTAAAAATTGGTTCTGAGGACCTGTAAGGTAAAAAAATCCACTCTATTATCAGCAAAGTATCTTTTTCAGAAGTGTTCCATTGAAATATGAGATCATACAACTGCATTTTTTCTCCTAATATTGCAAGAAAAGAGGGCTTTTCTGGAGCACAGTGCTATGCTTGTCTTTTTTGAAAAGCTTCAGTGACTTTTTCAAGGGCTTTTGGAGCCTCAAGTGTGTAACAGTCTTCTGAAGGGTTTGCTCCTGCTACATCAAACCCAGTTTGGCTGGGGAGCGTGGCTTAAGAAATAAGATGGGTATGATGGATGGCCCAGAGATATTCTTTAATGCATTGGAGTGACCATGTGCTCTCTAGGCAGCATTGACAGGCTGCATGGCCTGGAGCTGCTTTTTAGAGGGTACCTGGTTTGGAGGCCTGCATCCAAAGACCTGTGGGTGTGGCTAACTTGGCTAGATATAGGGTTTATTGGGGGGGAGGGGGTGGGGCAGATATCCAATTGTAGCTGGACAGGGGTGGGGGCTTGACCTTTTAAGTCTAAGGTTTCAGTTTCCTGCTCCCCAGTGTCTTAGGCCCACTCCTTGGTGCAGAGAACTTGGACCTGACTTTTTTATTTATCCCAGCTAACTGGACAGCTACATCTGCCGCTTCTTCTTTAGATTGTAAAGGCCTCTTGGTAAAGATTAATGGACAACTTAAAAACAGGGTAACAACATAAACACAATAACAAAAACTACAAAATTAGTAATCTTGATTTGACTAAAGGTAAGAGTCCAACTGGATAAGTCCTATTTTTGAATAGTCCATGGAATTAGTTGCTGCAATCTTCTGGTTGCAATTTATTTTATTTTTGAGGGATGGGCCGCTGTGATTAGAAGGGTTTCTGTAGCGCATACTTTTGAAGACTACATAGCGGTTTTATTTTGTGGGGTGGTGTATGATACTGTTAATGTCTGTCAGTAACTTTATTCAGCACTTGAGACATGGCATTGGTTTGCTTAGTCAGCTAACACTTTAGATCGCTTAATATTTTAAAGCTATTTCTGCAGTAACTTCAGGTTGCTAATGCAAAGGCTCTAATTCTTTTTCCTTTGCTCAAGAAATTAATTTAGTCTTTGATATTTAACTCTAATTGATGGATAAAATTTTTACCTTTAATTTTTTTGGTCACAAATTCTTACAATCTTAGGTGTTACTACAATAAGTCCCACCAAGCCATATACATTAGCTGATAACTCAATGAAACAGGTGGCAAGGGCTTGTTTAATGACGTTTTTGTTCAGTGATATTACTAAAGTCAGTCACTCAGGGTTTTCTTTTTTGCTGTGGGACTTCTCAGGTTTCAGTAAGGTGTGTGGTGCTGATGAGAACAGGTACAACAAGCAGAAGTCTGTTAGGAGTGGAATAACCTGTGGAAATGGCTTAAAATTCAAAAATTAATAAGGGATAAATAAACTGGTGATAAAAATTAGTTGTGGGTAAAAGGTAAGGCTAAGCCTATAAGGTTTAAAGGAGATGATTTTTGGGGTTTTTCTAGTTGAGCTTCTTGGAATTCTTGTAGAGGCTCTAGGCATGGTTTGATATTTTTTGCTGGAACTTAATACAGTTCTCTGCCTGTAGAGCGTAACTATTTCCTCTAGTATTTAGTGGGAAAGGTGTTGTAACGAATCTGAATAACTTGTCCCCAGGGATGCCCCAACCAATTTATCTCTAGATGTGTTTATCAGATCCTCTGGAATTTGTCCAGGTTGCTGAAACAACAATAGTGCTAAACTGAGAAATCTTCAAGGTTGCTGAAACAACAATTGGGCTAAATTGAGAACAGAGATGCTGAGAAACTGGCTACAAAGAATGAAAGCACTATAAAAAGGAGCAATTGGACTTTGACCAATTGCTTTTTCAGAGACCCTTGTGGGTCTGAGTGAAAGGAACAGGTGAACCAATCAAACAGTGTGTGAAAGTGTAAATAGTAGTTTTAGAAATGTATAAGTGGGATTGTAGAGTGAACAATAAACGGCTTCAGCGTAATCATATTGGTTCAGTGTCTAGAAGTTCCTGCCACCCACAGAAAGGCCTTAACTTTTGACTGGATTTAAGATTTATTAGAACAAGTGATCTCTCTTTTAATTGTGTTTGTGTTGTATTAGAAAAATGTCTGATAATTTTGAAATTTGCTTCTATAAAGGAGTTATTTTAAAATTTGAACACGTGTATAGTCTTAGTCCTTTTACTTTGAGAAGGGTCTTTACTCCCCCTTTTTTCTGTTAGTATGCACTCCATATAGGGTGGATACTATATGTATGGTATGGAAATGGTTTTAAAGATATAGTTTTCTTTAGGATTAAAGTAAGTTGATAAAGTGTCTTTTTAGTAAGTGAACTGTCTGCCTGGTCAAGATAACACCCAGTGAAGACTCCCTGCTACTGATATGAAGACATCTGTTACTGATATACCAGCACTAACCCTCTGTAGAAATTATAGATCAAGGCTCAAATTAAGACTGATAAGAAGAATTAATTAAAACCATAGCCAAGAAACACGCATGCTCTAAAAATACAGGACCAAGGAGTGACCATGCAAAACAGCTCCTAGAAACATGGAAATAAGCTCTTAGAAAAGTTTAAATATACATATTTAAGGGGGGGAGGTGTTATAAATAAGGGCCAGGAGACAGACTCCTGTTTGATGCCTTTATTAAAAGTCAGTTCTGGGTGGGGAGCCCGAGGGGTCGCACACACCACCACTGCTCTGAGGAGCAGTGCATAGGAAGAGGAGTTCAGTTTTACCAGGCAGCAGAGCTGAGACTTCTGTCCTCACAGGAGTCTCCAGGAAGATACATATTGCCTCGTTGTCCAGGGGTCCCATTCCAGTCTGATTATTTTTAAGCTATGGTGACATTGTTAGCGTTCAGAAACACATAATCACAGACGGATTATATGCAGGTGCTTTTATTGAAGCGNCTCACTTGGTTTCCTAAAAACAAAGCACAGTATTTCTTTCCTATGTAACTCAAATCTTTACCTAAGTTGCCCATGACTTTCAGAACTTTTTGACCCTATGCTAACAACATTATCCAGATTGTAAATGTGGAATAGAAAAGTAGTCCCGCTTCTTGACTGCCAAGATAGACCCTTTTTTAGTCCTCTATTACATGTTTTTAGGCGTTTTTGTTTCCCTGTTGTAACGAATATCCCCTTATTTGCATATGGTAATATATGCAGTCCTGGGCACAACTTTGGGGAAGCTGTGGAGGACATTCCCGACGTGAAGGTAGTACAGCTACAAGATAAGAAGGAACAATTAGGGGCATTTAACAATTAACTTTCTAACAACCAGGTAACAACTAAACATTAACAATGATCAACAGTGACCAACTTTGCTAAACAAAAAACTGTGTGTGTTTATTTACCACTGGAGGGCTTCTCTAAAACAGGAGGTGTGCTCTTGGCTCTTGGCCCAAGACACCTTGGCAATGTATTTTGCTTTATTGCCTTGTCCTTATTGTCTCTTATTAAACCTTTACAATCCTACCAAAAAAGTGAACTTTGTTTTTCACAGGCAGGAATAGTTAACAGCCAACATTCCTGCGTCAATGACAGGCTCTGCTTTTGTATTCCCCTCCCAGGTTTAGCAGGGGTTATAGCAATCCCAGGTGAAAGGGAGCAGGCATTCTGCAGGGTGATAACAGCCCTGGTTCCCTCAGTGAGGAGTGTGTGGGGCTGCAGCTGCTGCGTTTCTTTGGCTCTCAGTGTTTCTAAGACCAGGCATAAGGCAGGTAGGAGGCAAGGAGCCACAGAGTCCCTTTTGGCTGTTAAGTCACGGAGTTTAACATCCACCAAATCCCGAAATGACAAGGAAAAGATTTCATAGTCTGAGCTGGGTCTTGCAGTAGCTGGAAAGATGCCCAGATTTTGCAATACCCATTTTTCAGGGTTTTCAGCTCCGTTTCTTGATTTTCTTCCTGTCTACTGCTAAAAGGTCTTTAAAATGCTTATATACATCCCATTCTAATCTGAAAAGAGTTAATCCCATCTTCTGGCCCAGAAAAACTGGGGGGTGGGTGAGATTTACACCCACACAGTCAAGGTAGGGGCAATGGAATCTTTCACTCTCTCTCTTCTTACCTGTCCCTCCTCGCAGGGGGTCCAAAACAAGTGGTCTTTGTAATAGTATATAAAGTTTGTTAATTAAATCTTAAACAAGCTATGTACTTTAAACTAAGGCCTTGTAAAAAA
>VZTB01002124.1:71555-96908 GCA_013397245.1 Thryothorus ludovicianus
TAAAGTAACTCATTCTTAAAAATAACACCCCAATAGTTGATATAGTCTATGAAATAAGTTGTGTAAAATCTGCAAAACAAGAAAGAAATGCTTTGACACTCTGAATGTAATTTTATTTCTGGGCGGTTACTTTCATTTGTGACAAAGCCACAAGAAAACTTATTTTCTAGTGGAAAAATCTTCATAGCATAAGAGAGACTCTTCTCCCTAAGTTACTGAGAAAAAAGACTATTTTAAAAGTAGTAAACTGACTGAAATTTGTTAAGTTTTGTCTTTGCATTGTCAGTGGAAAAGAGGCGTTTTGAAAGTTTATTCTGATTTTCTTATTATTGTTTTTCTCCTTTAGTTCTATTAATAAAGTTTTCTTGGTACATTTTCAAGTTTAAATCTGCTTTGCTTTCTTTCCTTTTAATCCTATCTCACAAAAGAAATAAACTTCCAACACCCAGTCACATTTAGTATCAGGACACAATAACACCTCAAATGTGTTGAGGCTGAGGAGAGCAAACACTTTGGCCTTCACTACACCCAAGCTGCAGAAGCAGCAGACTGCAACTGCTGTGGCTTGGGCTTATGTGCAGCTTTTCCCCCACTCCTGCCAATTAATAGGGGATTTGACTGTTCAGACTTGTTTGATCCCTGGTGAAAAGTCTTCCAGAAGAGTCAGGGAATGTGGGAATGCAGAGAAAGAGAGAGTACTTAGAGGGGCAAGGGGAAAGGGTAGCGTGATGGAAAGTGTCAGAGCAAAGAGAAAATCTGAGCAAAGCAAGGTTAAGCTTGGCAGGGCGCAGAGGAAGGCAGATAAACAGGCAGTAAAACACAGCTACTGAGTTATGAAGTAAAAATTAATCTCATAAATACATATATTCAGCAGCCTGCCCAGTTAACTCATTAACTCAGCCAGAGGAACAGCTCTGGGCTTCTTTATGCCATACAGCTTGAAAGGTAACACCTCTGCAGCTTAGATGCACACTGCACCTCAGAATCTGCTCTGTAGATTGTGCCTGAAACACCTGGGTATAAATAGAGCAAGACTTAGCAAGGATTGAGGGGTTTTAAGGTGTTATTTTAGATCACACAATGAGCATGGAAGTGGTTGCTGTTCCATCACCTTTGGGCAGCTTTATAGGATCAGTTAATAAGTAAAATAGAAATATCTGCCAACATCTGGACTAACTTAATCTGATTATAGACTTCTTTTATTCTCTTCATTTCTCAGTCTGTAATAAGATTCCTCATGAACAGTGAAAATAAGCTAGGCACATCCTGACAGATCTATTCCAGGTAACTAATCTACCCTTGTACTTGAAACCTACTTGTAAGGAAGCAATAAATATGTTAAATTTAGTTTGAAAAAAAGGAACAGGTTAGGTTTCTCTCTATGGTGCTTATATAAAATAACTAAGTGGATTTTCCTTTACCAGTAGTGCAGTTTCCTATATGGGTTCTACTGCTTCTAATCCAGTTGAAGTGAAAGCATGTCACAATCTACTGCTTGTATTCATTTTATTGAAGTAAATGTAACAATCCAATATAATTTCATATGACCCTGATGCTAATGAGAAAAAGTAATATAAATGGTGTATTACAAAGATCACTGTGCAACACTGTATTGAGTGTTTCATCTTTTCTTTTTCTACAACACATTATTTCAAAACGTGTCTGAAGGTTTCCATGCTGATGAAATTTCAATACTGTTCTATGGGGAATCCACTTACCCATATACCTGCAGCATCTGTAGAAATATTAGCATAATGAATTTTCTGTTGTGCTTCACTCAGAGAATCAGCTACACATGAAGTACTTGAATTATTTACATTTTTTTGCTTCTATGTGTTTCAGTGTAACAAAATTTTTGCAGTCCTTTAAGTAGGTCATGAAAAATAAATTGTGAATGCTGATTTTTGTGGAAAGGGTAACATACCACAGTATCAGACTTATATGGGAAATACAGAGAGCTCACTGTCATTGAAGGCATTTGCTGTCTACCTTTGAAGTACTTGATGTGATAAAGGAATTTAAACCTTTGAAAGATTAAAACAGAAATTCTGGCTTCCTGAGTGACAAGTTCCTTACTTACCATGGTCTCTGTCTGATTTTTCTCTCTATTTCAGAGGGTGATATATTCCACCAGCCTAGAACTTCATCCTTTTCTCCACCTAATAATCTGGCTTTTACTCCATGATGACTCAAGACCACTTTGAATAAACTAAAAACTGGACATAATAACCAGCTGCCATGTCTTCATCCTCCTTCAGAAACATTTTCTTATGCCCTTATTTGAGCCCTGTCTTATTTGTGGACCTGAGATATTATTTTATTCATGTTCTTGGATAACAGACTAGGTTCTGTATTTTGATTACAGATGCTTTTAATACTTTATTGATCTATGATTTCACTATTACAACACAAGGGCTGTAACTGATTGTATACAAAGTCTAATAACTCATCCTTACAGCCACTATAAGAGTTAACATGAAGTCCCTTTTCCATGTTCTCTTGGCACAGGCTGAATTGAGAATACTCTTGGGAAGATGGAATCAGGAGCGGTGTTTCCCCTGGTTTTCCCAGGAGTCCTGTGCGCCAAGGTAGCATAAAACTACATTTGAACACACCTACCTGGCTGTTTCTTGCATATATATTATCTTTGAAATTAATTGTGGGTGTGTGTATTTATATTTGTATGAGCCTGAAGAAGACAAGCAGAAGGAAGTTGTGAGAAGAGAGAGAAATCAGAAACTTGAGTGTCCTTCTGCACTGTACTGTAATTAGGACCTTATTCTTCCTGTTTTGAAACTATTGCTTGTATTTTTGAATAAAAATTCTCTTCTGTATAATCAATAATGTAGTTTTGGATAAATAAAAATATCTGAGCTCATGATGTCTGCCCAGGCTTGGGTTTGTTTGGAATCCAGGCTTTAAGTTCTTGGCCCTGTCAAAGGTATAGGTGTAGGAATAAAATATATGTACCTGCTATGCATGTATATGCAGAATGTAGCTTTGTAGCTTACATCTCCACAGACTTCTACTTTTTGTCTCCCATTTTCATTATTTATTTTTTTCATTGGAACATATCTGGGTAATTTTATATTTCACTTCATCCAAAATTCCTGCTTTTCACAGCACCATAGAGAGACAAATGCCTTAAATAAGATAACTTCTGCTTCAAGATTACTTTTAGGCATCAGTACCATTATTTAAGGATTCCCTGATTAAAACACCATGGTCTTCTGAGCATGTAATGGCTTCCCTTAACTTTTTACTAGCTAGATAAAGGAAATCCCTGCAAGACTTCAGTGAAATTTATGGCTCATACGTTGAATGCCATCTAGTGGTGTGTGTCTTCTGCTGAAGGGAACAGAGAAACTCATCCTACTCTCCCTGAGCTTGAAGAGCATCTCCTGGGCATGTCACTTGTGTGAGCCTAGCACACGGACTGAGAGCTGAAAATACAGCTGAAGCTGACCCACTTTTCAGCCAAATGTGAGGGAGTTGCCTATTTTTCTTGGTTCCAGCACCAATGCAAACAATTTGTTCAGCTTTGGTCCAGAATGAGCCCCTATTCTCTCCACAGCTTTGCCAGCATCTTGAACTGTCTCTGTAATGTGTCCTGGCAATGCTTGCATGCCTTGATTCAAGGCTTTCTTTTTAAATTCTCAAGGACAAAGGGAGCAAAACCAAAAAAAAATCCCTGTGTTGTGACCTGACTCATGTGTGGCTTCTTCAGTGTGTTGAAGAAAAGTGTCTTCGATTTGAAAAGGGAATGAATAGAGTTCCAGTTAAGTAGAGGCAGCCTCAGTTGAAAGCCAGCTCGTTGAGCTCAAGTCAGTTCTAGTTCCAGAATTCTGCCAAAGGAAGGTAGTGCTGTGCAGTTCTAGAATCCTCCAAAGGCCAGTGTTGTGTGTGCCACAGTGCGTAATGTGGCCTACAACAGCCTCTACAGCAATACAGAAGATGCCCTGAATTCTGACAGGACTTTGTATGGGTGGATGTCAGGGAGAGTCAGAAAAAGCTTGTAACTGGCTGGAAAAGCCAAAGGAAGGAGTGAACTCCAGAGGCAGGGGCATATGGAGGAAGAGATGTCTCATTATATAGCAATGACTTCCAACTGTACCTGAAGATTTCTTGCTTCCCGAATTAAATTTACTAAACTGCTGCTCATAAATGAGGAGTGTTTGTTGGATAAACATGTAATTATATTATGGCACTTCATTCCTCTTCACTCTTACTGATAGTTCTGGGCTGTTATTTACTTGGGTCCTTCTTGCTAAGCCAACAGGTAGCAAATTTGAAATTGGAAAAAATAAAGAAAGTTTTCCTATCATCTCAGCTTCTTCATGTATCATTTAAATCTTTATTGTCTTTCTAAGAACGCATTAGAGAACAGAAAGGAAAAGACAAAGCGTGGCCATGTGAAAAGTGAAGTTCATTTTCTTGGTAGAATTTAAAAGGTTTAATAAAAGACAATAAGGATGAGGCAATAAAGCAAAATAGGTGGCTGGGGTGTCTCTGGCCAAGAGTCAAGAGCACGCCTGCTGTTTTAGAGACCTTCCCCTTAAATATGTATATTTAAACTTTTCTAAGAGCTTATTTCCATGCTTCTAGGAGCTGTTTTGCATGGTCACTCCTTGGTCCTATATTTTTAGAGCATGCTTGTTTCTTGGCTATGGTTTTAATTAATTCTTCTTATCAGCCTTAATTTGGGCTTTGGTCTATAATTTCTACAGATGGTCAGCGCTGGTAGCTGGTATACCAGTAACAGATGTCTTCATATCAGTAGCAGGGGGTCTTCATTGGATGTTATCTTGACCAATACCATAATATGTATTTATAAAATACACTTATATGTACAACACTCATGTTAATATTTGTGAAGAGCCAATTTTATAATATGTGTTTATAACAGCCATGTGTGACAGTGACGGTGTGTGACAGTGGTCCTGTGTGATGCGGTGGCCATAATGAGCAGAGGCCATTGTGATGCTGGGCCCCACCCCGACACTGAGGGTATTTAAGGAGCAAATTGCCCTGGGCTGCCCAGTCTCAGGAGACCAGCTCTCTGGGGAGGCAACATCTCTCCAGGGTGACAGCGACAGGTCTGCGGCAGAGGACGCCATAGGCCAGCATGGAGGAGCAGTGGCCGGCAGCAGAGCCGGCCCAGGCAATCCGCGTGTCCCTGACAGCTTCCTCGAGCAGGGATGCAGCTGCAGGGACAGAGCACCAGCAGCAGGCGGCACAGCCAGAGCAAGCGGGGCTGTCCGTACACCTTGAGTGCAGCAAAAGCCCGTGGTGGCTCTGGGGGCACAGGAGGCACAGGCCTGTTTTGAAGGAGGTGACTGTGTCCTTCAAGAGGAGGCCTTCAGAGGAGCCGGGCAGGAGCTTGCAGGCCCACGGCTCGCCACAGCAGCAGGATGGCCTGGAGGACAGAGGGCCATGGAGCCAGGGACAGGATTCCTCGCTGAGGCGCTCCATGGCTCTCCATAACATACCTGAGCAGGTGAGTGCCAGCCACAGGATGGGATGGCCACAGACTGGATGGGACAGGACTACAAGGCTAGCATGGACGATTGACTACACCACACCAAAGCAGCCACAGCTGACAGGTAGGAGCTTCCCTGAAGGCACCATAACTCATCAGGTGCTGCTGCAGCAGCAGGCACCCCAAGCTGCCAGCAGTGAGTCAGCGGCCCGGACCAAGGAGCAGCAGTGTGAAGATGCCCTTGATCCAGAGCTGTCTGAGGAAGAGGAATGGGAAGATGCAGTAGACACAGATCTGTGCCAAGGGACAGATGACATTGTGTCATCTCCTGTCCATCAGCTTATGAGTTCCTTGGGCCTGCAGGACAACAAGGGTTCCCAGCCTGGTGCCAAGGAGGGTCTGAGCTGCCCCACAGAGGAGGGACTAGTAGACAGTGGCAAAAAAGAAGGATCTCAGGACAAGGAATGTCCCCCAGATGAAGAGGGTGAAGGAGGAGATGGCAGAGCCATTGTCACCCCAGCAGCTCAGGAAGAGCCCTCTGTGATGGGGGAGTGGGCAGCAGCTGACCCAGATCCAGGCCAGGCCTTCACCTACACCATCCCTTTTTCTACCTTCTTGGATGGTCTGGCTGAAGGGAATCAGATGTGGCACACAAAGGTGCTGAGCGTTCCGCGGAAGACCTTAATTGCCACCCAAGGCAAAGGAGAGCAAAGGAGGCAGTGGCCAACAGGTTGCCAAGAGGTTCTGCCAGAACCAGCCGAGTCCATCAGGCTTGAGGGCCTGGACAAGGAGCAGCCTGTGAAACAGGGTCCTAGCCAGCAGCTGGGAGAAGCAGAGTCAGATGTGAAGCTGAGCATGAAGGAAGCAACAGAAGCAGGAACAGCTGCAGGACCTGCCTTCCGATCTCCTTCACCCACAGTCATTGATGCCCTGGCTCAGGAGAGACGGACGTCCATATTCAAGAGTGCCCCATGGGCTCTGCCCAGGGCCTTCACTGCAAGGCACAGGAGAGGAGAGCAGGGCCAGCAGCAGCAGCACGCAGCCTGCACACTGGATCTGCACGACACAGCCCAGAATATCAGCAGTGGTGTCTTGAGGAGGGCTACAGTTAGGATCCAGGGACTCAAGCTGACAGGAGAGCAGGAATACCTAAAACACAGCCCACGTGCAACACTTGCAGTAAGAGCCAGAGCAGCAGGGGCAGTGAGCCCGGCACATGCCCTGCACAGCCCCACAGCTGATAGCCCGGCTCTCCTGGACACAGTCCAGTACATGAGAGATGAGAGCCTAAGGAGAGCTAGGATTGTGATCCTTGGAACTCAGGAGCACATGGAAGAACAGAGGGCCCTGGAACAAGGCACTGCTGAGGGGATGAAGGTAGCAGCCCCAGCAGAAGGGACAGAAAGCCTAGGGCACACTGTGCACAGTCCAACAGATGATGCTCCAGTATTTCTGGATTACAATGACTGCATCTGGAAGGAGGTGGTTAAGAAGGCCTTGCTTGTGGTCCAGAAACCATTTGAATACTCAGAGGAACAGCAAGATCAGGAAGGAAGTATGGCTGAGGCAAGGGCAGCAGAGCTTCTGGCACATGCCATGCACAGCCTCACAGTCCATGACCCATCCAGGACATAAGTGGCTTTCCCCACTTTTCTGTATCTTCTTCTTTTGTAGGTTTTTAAAGGGTAAAAACCTATATACATGTACACTTATGTATATATTTATATATACACACGTATCTATACCTATATATAGATACACATATATAGCAGTGCTAGGAGTTAGTTTCTCACAGCACATAGATGATTTAAGGATCATTTTTGAATATAGTAGTGATATGTCAAGTTTGCCTATATTGTGTACAAATATGCCTTGATTTGTACGGCCGTAATATAGATATACATACATATGTATATACATAAAATATATGTATCTGTTATATATGTATATATATATACACATGTATATATACTGAAAAAATATATACTGATTTCATATACTTATATATAGTACTTTTTCTTACATAAAATATATGGTGATAATGACCTATGTATATATACATACCTGTAGGGCTGTAGTGGCCTTTCTATCTATCTATCTATCTGNTGAGAGATGAGAGCCTAAGGAGAGCTAGGATTGTGATCCTTGGAACTCAGGAGCACATGGAAGAACAGAGGGCCCTGGAACAAGGCACTGCTGAGGGGATGAAGGTAGCAGCCCCAGCAGAAGGGACAGAAAGCCTAGGGCACACTGTGCACAGTCCAACAGATGATGCTCCAGTATTTCTGGATTACAATGACTGCATCTGGAAGGAGGTGGTTAAGAAGGCCTTGCTTGTGGTCCAGAAACCATTTGAATACTCAGAGGAACAGCAAGATCAGGAAGGAAGTATGGCTGAGGCAAGGGCAGCAGAGCTTCTGGCACATGCCATGCACAGCCTCACAGTCCATGACCCATCCAGGACATAAGTGGCTTTCCCCACTTTTCTGTATCTTCTTCTTTTGTAGGTTTTTAAAGGGTAAAAACCTATATACATGTACACTTATGTATATATTTATATATACACACGTATCTATACCTATATATAGATACACATATATAGCAGTGCTAGGAGTTAGTTTCTCACAGCACATAGATGATTTAAGGATCATTTTTGAATATAGTAGTGATATGTCAAGTTTGCCTATATTGTGTACAAATATGCCTTGATTTGTACGGCCGTAATATAGATATACATACATATGTATATACATAAAATATATGTATCTGTTATATATGTATATATATATACACATGTATATATACTGAAAAAATATATACTGATTTCATATACTTATATATAGTACTTTTTCTTACATAAAATATATGGTGATAATGACCTATGTATATATACATACCTGTAGGGCTGTAGNATGTCATCTATACCTATATCTATATTATACATACTGATAATGACCTAAGTATATACACACACCTATATATACATATATATACCTATATATAAACACACCTATATTCATAAACACACCTATATTCATATATACCCACATATGTACAGATACATCTATATTGATATAGGCATACATATGTATGTATATATATATACACACGTGTATAGCGCCCTAGGAGCTAGTCTCAGCATTTAGATTATTTAAGGATAATTTGTGAATATGGTAGTGGTATGTCAAATTTCTCTATACTTTGTGAAAATGTATCTTTTGTAGGGCTATAATGGCCTACATGTTTTCTGAATGTTCTGAAGTCTGCAGGAACTTTCTTCACCCCAGTGTACAAGAACCTGGATATTTGCTTAGATCATACAGACAGGAGTATTTGTACAGTCACTGTAAATTTCCTTGAGGGAGGAAACCTTGGTACTGTTCCCTTTCCTTTTCTGAGCTGAGCCTTCTCAGTGTTCCATGCTCATCGAGCATGGAAACCACGCCACATGCTGAGCATCATCAGAATCACACCTTTGTCCACATTCCCAGTGCCTGCACAGCACCTGCCAACCAAACAGCCATGGGACATGGCCAGGACCACGGTAGGAACACCCTGTGTCTCTCTCTCCAGCTTTTTTCTCCTTTTCCTTCCTTTGCTTCTACCCTTTCTATCATCTCTCTTAGGGGATTTTTTTTTCTTCTTATTAAGGAATGGTTCACAGATGTAATGATTTTGTTGGCATCTAATTTTATTTTAGGAATGTGATCCTAAGCATCACTCTGGCATGGGACATCTTTGGTGTCAGAAGTGGGAGTGGACCAAGATAGCCAGCCAAAGAGGGGAGCGTAATTGAAAATTAAATCCCCCGCATTAGAACAACAAAAACAAATGTGCCAGCCTGTATGATGGGTGTTATTCATTGCTAATATGTATGATGACTGTCAAATCAAGAGGAAAGGCAAAGGTAGGTCCTTCACTTGTTCCTTAAGGAGCAAATCCTTAAATATTTTCCCCAATATTTTCCTGGAGCAGGCATAAGCATGTCACACCAAAGACAGGTCTTGGAATCAAGCATGATTTATGAGCTGCCTGTTGCACTGCACTTATGGATGCATTTGCTGCACTGGGGGAATTGTAGGGTCAATCCTGGTGGATTTTTTGTGATGGATACTGCTTCAGGCTTAGCCTTCTGTATAGCTGCACATAAGATCTGCACAGGCAATCCAGAGGTAAAAGATGATACCCTAAAAAGTTGATTGTCATAATTACTATGACCTGGCTAGTGGAAGGTTGTTTTGCTGCACACAGCTGGGCATTCAGAGGCATCCAATGCATAACACAAAGGAAGAGATGAAGGAAACTTCTAAGGAAGTATGGCAGGCACAGTGTTGAAAATGTTGCTTAGACAGTCCCTTTAAAGTGGGATAAGAATATCTTAATACTCTAAAAATTGACACTTTGACCTCTAAATGGCATTTCTAAATGGCAGCCTGCAGCAGGATGCTCTGCCTAAGCCCAGATACAGTAGCTTGAACTGAGTCATACATACATGCTGCCAGTGATGAAATGAACAAGGAGGGCCTGCTGCTCTGTGACACACTGAGCAAGGAGGGTCTCTTCAGTGATGAGACTTGAGCACAGAGGGTCTGCTGGGGGTAGTGCTGAGAACGGTGACATCTCTGGGACCAATTATCAGGCCCAGTGCAAGGCCATGCAAGGCCCTGATAGGAGAAGTCAGAAGTATTGAACAGAAGAAACCAAGGAGATGATTACACGTTTTTCTGCAAAAAAAAACGAGCATATTTTTCTGAATAAGACTGGCAACATATATTCTAAAAATATGTATGACTGTCAGTCAATTATATAATTCTGTAAAACCCCAGTCTCTCTTTTTCACAGTGAAGACTTCTAGTATAGCTCCTGAAGGTGAGTGAAAATCTTTCCCTTGAGTGTGAGTGCAGCTCAAGGCTACTCCTGGAGGGTGAGCGAAAGAGATTTGCCCATGGTAGCTGGTATACGGGAGTAAAACCGATCTCTACTGAAGAATGGTTTTTGTTACAGCCTTAGTGCTGTAACAGTGCTTCAAAAATAGTGCATTACAGTAGTAGTTATAGGTACTTATACTGTGTGGTAAGCAATTCTGATGGAAGTATTTAGTGTCTACTAACTAGCATTATTGCATTAGTTTTAAATAAATTATGATTTGCCACCCTTAATCATGTTGGACAAATCAGTACAAGGGTTGTATTACAGGGGTATGATCATTTAGGCATAAAGCATTGACTAACCATAGGGCTAAGATTAAATTGAGATGCATCCTGACCCCCCTCTGAGGAGCAGTTTAGGTAGCAAGTGGGTCCTTTTTGCACTTTGTGTTTCAGTGAAAAGGATTCTCTTACAAAGTTAGACTGAGGCTCCCATTCTGCATGCACCACAGAGGTGTCCAGGTATGACACTGTTTTTACCAAATGTAGTACGAAATTTATTTGTCTCAGACCATTGCAGGATCCTAATTTCAAAGCAGTCTAGTCAGTCAGCTGGAGAGTCTTCAATTGCCTCAGTAGCCCAGAGAAAGATTCTCACACTTAATTACAGGTCAGTAATACAGGAGTGACCCTAGACAAGCATCAGTGTTTCTACTTTCTCCCTGATTGCAAGAAAAACCTTTCAGATTTTTTGGCAAAATTTTAAAGGAGTGAAAACCAGCACCTGATACAGGCAGGTCACATAATTAAGCGAAAAATTCCTTCTCCTCAGTATGGATAACATTCGTACTATATACCTCTTTGCACTGTTGTCATGCTGCCTAGACTGCCCCACAAAATGAAGCCATACGAAAGACCTGAGTCTTCTGTAACACAAGGTCATACAGTGCACTTAAATGACTTGTTCATTTAGTAAGAGATGTGACATCTGAAATCTCACTTACTCTTTGTAAGGAGGATTATAAACATACTGGTAAGATAGAAGAAATTATGGTTGAAAAAGTATAGTGGCTAAAATAATGGTACACATAGTAGTTATGCTTACAAATATTAGTACATTAAACACCCTTTTATTTTATTTTTTTTGAGATAAAAACCTTGCAGGAACAGATAACTCTAGTTAGTTTTACTTTCCTAAAGAGAAAAAGAGGTTAAATCTGTCCTTAAACTAGAGAAGAATTTTAGATTACACCATCTTTATACTACTGATCATTGAAGCTTGTTATATGTATGAGAGTGTCATGTATTGCATCCAGTAGTGTTGGTGGGGTGCTGAGGAGACCACAGAATCAAAGGAGTGCATTCCTGTCACTAGTAAGAACATGACTTGTGCCTACATTCAGGATGTATGTCATCATTTGAATAATTGCAGGAAAAGGGATGACTAGAGTCTTAAATCTTAACCACAGAAATACTGGTTTCTTTAAAGTACAAGCAGATAAGCCTGGCATACAGTATTCTCAGTGGCTGGCAGCCACTCTTACTAGTCAAAATATAAGATTTTAAAAAAGTGTCATTTTTCCATGCTATTTGAGAGTCACGATTTTACAAGCACTTCTGTCTGCAGGTATTAGAAATAAACCTGTAAGTATACAAGTGTTACATTTTATGTTTCCTTTGAAAATAATCCACCTGCTTAATTTCTAACAGTGTTAAACTTGTCACCACACGCAGAGATATCCTTGCTTTGCCCAGAGAAAGGCTAGCTATGCTGAGACAGAAAGGGAAATATGGGATGACAACTACATTTATCCATAGCATTAAAAGAGATAATTTAGCAGGTCAGAAGCTACTCCTGCATATCAAGCCGTTGCACTAGCAGGAGTATTGAGCTGCCTTGAGCTAGTTTCAAAGTCAACACCATATTTGCATCAGAGATTACTTTTCATGTCTATTGGGTACCAGGCCAAAACTTCCCCTCATTTGCCATCTCCTTCTATGCTTCCTATTCAAAAAGAATTCTAGCCCCTCAGAAAACTTGACAGCTCTTGCTGTCAGCTGATAGACTTAGCTCTTGTCCACCTAGATGCTTCCCCTGTGCCAGTTGCATACACACTTTCCACTTGCCTGAGGACTGGTTTCCCAATCAAAAAAAGTTTGCCCATTGCATTAGGGCATGGTGTTCAACCAGGGCACTGCCTCTGGTGCTATGAATGGCCCTTTCTCTTCCTGTGCTCTGCAAGTGGTAGCAGGGAAGCTGTCAGCTTGAGGGGGCTTCTGCTCGCATGCCAGCTCATGCCAGCTCCCTCCAGCCTCTTTGGGAACAGCTGGACCGTGTGAGAGGGGGCTGATGCGAAGCTGTCTTTTCTGCACCGCTTAAGAGGGCAATTTGGTAGTTGCTGCCTTCCTCCTCCAGCCTGTTTCTTGCCCCTTCTCACCTCCAGAATTTCAGCTTTAGGTACCTCCAGGTTTGCCTCCTTGAGACATCCATGGAGGCCCTGGCTGCGACTGAAGTCCCGAAGAACCGTCCCAACTCAAGCAGGTAAAAGGCGCTCACATTGGCTCCAGCAAGGAGGAACTTGGTTTGTGCCTCCTGGCTTTGCCCATCTAACATAATCATGCATATCAAGGCTTGCAAGGCTACCCCCAGACAGAGGAACCCAGAAGGAAAGGACTGAGAAGAGGCCTGGGCTAGAGATGGATATCAGCCTGAGAGGAAGAGGAGGAAGAAGGATGGCAGGAGATGCCAACAATGCAGGAGGCTGTGTCAGGCCAGGAAGCCGTGGTACGGAGGTGCCAGGCTCTGCTGTCTGCCTTTCTTTCCACACTGCCCTAACTCAGCTTAAGGTGCTGTATTTACACAGTGCAGATCATTATATTTGTGTATAGATCAATTCCTATGTAAACATGTGTCGCGTTGTCCAGTTTTATCTCTGTATCATTGTCTTTGAAAACCTGCATCGTGTTGGTTTCAGCTCTGTGGGTATTTAGAGAGAGCCAGGGATGTTTGTCACTGTCCCTCCATACATAGATCTGTACAGGCACCACTTTGTAACCTGACAGTGATGAGATAGTGTGAACTGGCAGTGATCTTTGTCACTTGCTGTGGAGTCAACAGAGACATAACTATGTGCAGTAAGCTTGTAACAGAATTTGTAAATGTATGTAAGAAGCATACAAAGCTCTAATACATTTCCTTTTCCAAATCCAGTTGCCTTTGGTGCACTTTTCTTTGGGCTGCACGCTGGAGCAAGGTGCAATCAGTGAACCTTTGGAAATGAAACAGGTGTTGCTTGGTGTCATTGGGAGCAATTAGCAGATGCCTGCCTTAGGATCTAGGAGGGTTTTGGCAAGGAGTGCTGATGGGGGCTGGGGGAAAACAGGCAGGCCCAGCCAATTCCCCGGTTGCACAAAGGTGGGCCAAGAACTGATAAAAGAGTTTGGGCAGGCCTCCCCTCCCCGCTGTTGCATGGGGCAGAGAGGATGGTGGGNTGCACGCTGGAGCAAGGTGCAATCAGTGAACCTTTGGAAATGAAACAGGTGTTGCTTGGTGTCATTGGGAGCAATTAGCAGATGCCTGCCTTAGGATCTAGGAGGGTTTTGGCAAGGAGTGCTGATGGGGGCTGGGGGAAAACAGGCAGGCCCAGCCAATTCCCCGGTTGCACAAAGGTGGGCCAAGAACTGATAAAAGAGTTTGGGCAGGCCTCCCCTCCCCGCTGTTGCATGGGGCAGAGAGGATGGTGGGCCAGAGGCTGCTGGCTGTGTGCCAGACTCAGGCTGCTGGCGCCAGGTGGCAGCTGGCCAGTGGCACTCTGTGCTGTGGGGTTGCTCTGCAATTGCAGCTGGTTTCTTCCAGGATGATCTTGAGCAAGGACCTGCCATGACCCTGTCCGATGAGGGAGGACGACTTGGCTGCTGCCCAGGTGAGTTTGGGAAGGAAAGGCAAGCTTCTGCTCTGGCCTAGCTGTGCCCGCTTGCACCCCAAGTATGGCCATGCAGAGGTGGCACCTGGAGTGGGGATGTGGGCTGTTGCCCAGTGTCCTGGTTTAGGGCAAATTTGGGAGAGACTCTCCAAAGGGGGCCCCTCCAGAAAACAAACCCACATGGCCCCTCACCCCCACTGGTCTGGGAAGAATTCCTCAGAGAGAAATGAAAAGAACCTGTTCATTTAACAGACACAGCACCCCCCAATACACAAAATGAACAATTCTAGGTGGTACCAGTCTTTCACTGCTCTGAAAAAGATGACAAATTCAGAAAGAATCTCTCAGGGGTGATCGCTCGGTTATCAATCCCTCAGGTGCTGGGGCAGCTGCTGCAGGCCACAGGATGTAGACTTTTGATGTTCCCAGGTCCCAGTCCAGAGCAGGTTTGAGTAAGTCCAAAAAAGAAAGGAGAAACAGTCCAGGAAGAAATTTGGACTGTTAGGTAAACTAGCTAATTAGCAAGCAGAAGCGAAGCAGAAGCATGAGCAAGAGCCAGAGCGAAAAACAAAAGCAAGAAAAGCAAAAAAAAACCAGCACTAGGTATTGCCTGTCTCTGCGTCCAGCCAGCCTTCGGGGAGAGGTTGATAGCAAAAAACCAAAACAAAACATTCGCTCTTCAGACACAGTCTTAAAGGCACAGAACATGATATCCAGCAAAAATAGCACACACAAATGGGGATACAAACATCATAACATCACTCCAGGACACCCAGAAAACAGCTTGGAGAAAGGCAGGGACAGGGCTGGGGCAGCTGCTCCCAGCACCATGCCAGCTCTCAGGAGGCTCTGAGCAGCAGCCACACTTGTGGCTGCCTGTCTGGGTGCCACATGGCTCTGCACAGTGACTAAGGGGGACAGGGCAGGGCAGGATGTGCTGGCCACAGTGCTGGCCTGGTGTTCTCCAGTGACAGGCTTTGGTTCTCTTTTCCTTTGCAGCAAGAGGGACCAGCAGCAGCAACAGCAGCAGAACAAGGAGGAGGTGGCTGCCCTGTCCCTTTGCTCTGTGTCAGAGCCAGGCTTGGGCTGCCTGGGCACCAGGAGGGCCTGGCTTCAGGCAGCCCCTGGCAGCCGTCAGCGTGTAGGATGGCACGCTGCTCTGGCCCTCACTGCAGGTAAGCCTGGGCAGAGTCTGCCCATCCCTGCATTCAGCCCCAGTCATGGGGCACTGGGCTCTTCAGCCATGGCTCAGTCTCCTGCTCTCAGACCCTGGGCAGCAAGAGGCAGAGAGCCCAGGCCAGGGCAAAGCTCTGGCCCTCGCCATTGCTCTTGCACCAGGGCAACTCCTCACACAGGTCCCTGCTCTCCTGCAGCAGCTGCTGGTTGTCCTGATCACCTTTTTCAGTTTACATATAATCACTTTCGCCAAATTCATGCATAAATAATCCTAATGGATAGTGAACAGAAATAAAAGTTCATTATGAGATGTTAAACTACTTAATATCCTAATAATATTTCTAAAAATAAGGTTTTGTTTCCACAGTATAACTATAGATCACACATTATTATATTTTAACAACCAGTTCTTTCAGGATCAGTGAGGAGCTCAGGCCTTGCTCACTGTGCAGCTGAAGCTATTTCTTAAATTGTCAATGATTTCAGCAATTTCTCTTTCCATTCAATTCTACCAGACTTCTTAGGGATGGCCCATGAGTCATATACCCTTTCATTCACTCTAATTATGGTCAAGAAATGAGATATTCCCTAGATAAAAAAAATCACCATCTTCTCTGGCCACCAATTTAAGGCCTAAGCTCAGTATGCCTGGGCTTGTTTGAGTAAATATTGGCTAATTAATTAATTAATTAATTAATTTATTTATTTATTTATTTATTTATTTATTTATTTATTTATTGGCTTATTTATCCAGCCTTCACAGGATGGATTCTGGCACTAGGCTGCCTTCAGGGATTGTGTCTTCTATCTCTCCTCTAGAGAGAAGTGCCAGTGCAGTTGCTTTTGATAAAGAGCAAACCCAAAATGATTCTTCATTAAAGCAAGCTGTTCTGAGAGAATGAAACCAAGAGGGACAACCTGGAAATTGCTTACACGGGGGAACTTCTCTAAGTGTTGTCCCCAATAAGCTGGAAACCCCGACTAACCAGCAATCAAGTTCTTGGCAAGGTTAGTATTTTTATTATAAATTAATAGCTTTTCAGTATTGTTTAACCTGGTGTGTTAAACAAAGCCTGTAGAGAAATATATAGGATGATCCTGCAAATGCAGATATTGGCTTGTTGTGTAGGTATTTGAATAGTGTCAAAACCCAGCAACTGTTCAGTTGCTCAGATTTCTTCCATGAACTTAAAGGTCATGCTCTTTTATAAGGACAAATAAATGTCAAAGTTTTCTCCATGATTATGGCCAAATTATTAATCTTGTATGAGTCCTTTGTAAAGGGCATCAGGAATACCTTGTGTTAAAGAAGCTCATGAAGTTATGTGTTAAAGAATGCTGTGTGGTTGGAGAGCCCTGGTGTGTTCAAAACCTCATTCAGACTAATGTGATATCTGATTTGTTGGCTGTCTTGTGCATATTCATGTAGATGCAAACAATATTCTGCCCTGATGGCTTTCATTTGCCTGTGTGAGGGCAGAAACCCTTGAGACCCTTAAAATCTTGGGACCCTTTCCAAGCTTATCTTTTGATTCCATCATCCTAAGATATTTGTTGATATCAAGTGAATTATCATCAATTCTCTGGTGAGTCAAATGGAGTGCCAGGTGTCCACCCATTCTTTTTCACTCACTCTCCTCAACTGGATAAGGGCAGAAAATATGATGAAAATATAATAAGTCAAGGTAAGAAGAGGGACATTTTTTAGCAATTAGTGTCATGGACAAAACAGACTTAACTTGGGGCAAATTGGTTTAATTATTTGCCAATTAAAGATAGAGTAACATGATGAGAAATGGGGACATGTTGCTGTGTTATGTCATGATTTGTCTCAGATACCCCAGGCCCCTCCCAGATGATGCCCCTGCCAGGTTTGTCAATCATTCATCCTTTCCACATCCTGCATCCTGATGAATGCTGCCTGTCAACCCTGGCATTCCAGAAGGGCGTTGAGTGGTTGGCAGAATTCAAAAGATGCTTCCCACCCCTGGAAAGACATTGGGCCATCCAAGTGTCCTCTGTCCCTTAGGACTTGACCCCCATACCTGGCTGGTGGTTACCTGTGTTCCTTCCCTCCCCCTCTCTCCTGGTTAAAAGGGCTAGCCTGCCATGCGGTCAGGGTTCTGGTGGAACTGTTGCAGGATTCACAGGCCTTTGGGCCAGGAATAAAACTCTGAATCGAAACCCTCCACCAGAACCGACTCCTCTCTTCACCTTCACCTTGAAGTTTTTCTGTCAAAGGTAAACCTGAGCTCCTGCATTCCTGGACTTGTCTCCAAGCGCTCAGCTGCAACATCCAGCTAGCCTGAGGTACCACTGGGTTGAAAACCTCACAGTGCTGCCAGATAGGCAAACAGCAAGGGTTAGCAAGATCAGGCAAAACCTCCTGGTATTACTGGATTTAACGCCAATAGACACAAAACCTGAAAGCCCTCCCCAACTTTGTCCCAGGCTCAGCTGCTCTTCTTCAGTGTCAACTTCTGCTTCCTTCTGCTTCCAGCAGTGCAGGGATATGAGGATTAGGGGCTGGGGTCAGTCCATAGCAGTTGTTTCATGCTTCTCCTTCCTCTTCACTTTTCTGCTGCTTCAGTATGTCCCTTCTGGGGGATACAGACCTTCATAAACTGCTCTACTGTGGGTTCTTGCTGCAGGATGCAGATTTTCACTTCTGCTCCAGCTGTTCCCTTTCCACGGGGTCAATCCTTCAGAAATAGGCTGCTCTAGTGTGGATCCCCCACAGGGTGATAATCTTGCCACTAAACCTGCTCCAGTGTGGGCTACTCTTCACTGGCAACAGCTCCTCTGGACCAGGCTCTCCATTTGTCATGAGTTGCAGTTGAAAATATAATCAGGGGTTAGAGACACCTGTCTATAAATATGCAAGGAATGGTGCAGAACTTGGCTATAAGTATCAGTTGGGTTAATAGACCTCAAGGTATAAAAACACAGCCATTCAAAACAGTATTTCGGGTATGCTGTTCTTTCAATTAATTAAGATCCTAGGAATGCAGGCACTATCTAAACACCATGAACATGATATAAAATACATGTACAAGCAAATTAAAAATTCATCGTGATCATTCAGTGCTAGCAGCAATGGAAATTTTTGGTGAACTTGTTATGATTATGGAACGCTATCAGTTTGTAAAGAAAAAGCATTTCTGTGGATATATTAATAGAGAAGGAATGGCTTAATCTCATTAATCTTCTCTTCACAGATGCTGTGTACAGAGCCCCTATATCCTTGGAGCACTTCTGTATCTGTCTCTGGCAATCTGTGCTATTCTGTAATGTGGTGGGTTTAAGAATATGCATATATTAGAATAGTACTGCATTTTACATGTTATGCAAGTTGTAACAATCCTACTTTTGTGTCCTAGAAGATAAATTAATGTCCATAATGTAATCAATTTATACATAACATTTCGCTTGCTAAAATGGGTATACACTTTGATTTATTCAGGATCATCTGTGAACATCTAATGTGGGACACATTGTTCTTCAAGGCTGAAAAAATCCCATTTTTATTCTCAAGGTATAGAAATGTACTTGGCTTCATGAACAATTGCTTCATTTTTAATGTTCAGGCACAGGGGAAAAGAAACATTGAAAAACCAAAAAACTATATTATATGAGCAACCTAGGGCATGCCATGCTGTTTAACCCATGTGCTTAGGAAGAGTTACAGTTGAGACAGGTTACCAGTTCCCTGCTGGAAGCACTAGAAGCTTTAAAAATTGTGTTTTACTGTGCAGCAAGATAGGAAGCCAGGCCAGGAGCACAGCTTGGGTTTTTGAGAAGAACAGAAGGTCTGTGGAAGTAGATAAAGGGGAGGAACACCCATGGTGCTTAGACCACATTCCTGTTGCCTTCAAGGCAAAATACTACATTGGAGGATCAGACCTGTGCAAGCAACATTTGCGCTTCAATTCCATCAAAGCTGTTTATATTTTAATGACCTCATCTGATCCTGTCTTTCTGTCTCTGCTTGGCAGGCCTAGTTCCTACAGAAGCAATTCCTGTTTAGAGCATTTTTATAATACTTTTCTCATCTTTCTCTTTTTCTGTTTATATGCTGTTTTCCTCCACTTTTCCTTTTATTTCTCTCTTTTCTGATGTGCCTCTCATAGTTGCTTTTGTTTTCCTAGCTTTCACCTCTGTGTGATATACTTACTTTTCAGTTCTTTTCATCCCAGCAACAAACAGATGTTGTCCTCCTCCTCTTTCTCTTGCATTTTTCTTATATACTCCCCTCTCCTCCCCTATGCTGGAAATCGAGTTTTTCCTTTTTTACTTCATCCAACTGAATGTTAGCATGGCCAAGTAACTTGAACTTAGAAGTGGGGTGGCAGTAAATTAGACTGTTATACAGACTGATAAGGAGCAGTACGTATAGTTGCACTTTTTAAAGCCTGTGTCAGATGTACACTATGAGAATATGAAAGACCAGGACTTTAAAAATGCTCTGAACCTCTTATTTATCTCATCCATTTCTCTGAAAAACACTGTGTGTTGTTAATTTTTATTCTTAATGCAAGATAAGTTCTCTAATTTCCTTGCTTTATTAAGGGACTTCCTGTCCCATGCCGGTCCTATTTATATTTTTTTTCATATGTCTTGAGGAGATAACCAAAGGCTGAAAAAAGATACACAAATAAATATGTCAGTCAGGTGCTGAAACTCCCATGCTTAGAAACTCCCAGAAAAGGAGAAAACTTTTCAGATTGTCCTGTTGTTCAGCCTGACTTAATAATTCCAGGAAATATGCTTTATCAGAGTGAGTTTCTGGCTTCTGCAGCAAAAAGCATCCCCCATATTTGAGAGAATGTGATAAATAGGAAATCAATTATGCAGTTTAGTGGCCCTGACTGAGACTGACTTTGAACTGGAGCAATCCCTCTGCATGCTCAGCATCATTCAGAATTAATGACTGGTGTAGGAGCTTGAGGGAATCCTTCTCAACCATCTGCTACTAAAAGGAAATTTGAAAGGAAGACACAGCAAGGCTACATGTGACATGCTTTAGTCTGTATCTTATATTAATTATCTAAGTCTACAAGATATATGGCAACCTGGATATTTCCTTAATCAGTTGCAGGGAGCTATTTTAATCTCTTTGCTTTTTGAAAACCACATGGATAAATGTAGTCATTGAAGAAAATATTTATTTCCTCTGATTTCCTGCAGCATCCCATCACCACCCTATCATAGCTCACAATAGGTGATGCTCTCCAGACAATAACTACGTTTTCTGCTTTCAAGGTTCAGCTAAAGAGCACTGCTTATCCTGAAAGGGCAATTCTTCACACAAATTGTACTAGAAAATCTCTAGATTTTCAGATTGTCCAAAACTTGAAATGTTGCTGCATACTGCAGCTCATACTATTTTAGTATACATCTCATAATAGTAGAAATTGAGGTTAGCTACATGAGAATGACAGGTTTAAATTAGAAACTGTTTAGGATTAGCATTGAAGATCTCAGCTGAGAAGGTGGCTGTAATAAATCCAAACATCAGAAGAAAGAATAAATGAAGATCTAATACCTATAAAAAAAAAAATTGACCTTTACTTTTTAAAAATTGTGGTTCACAGTAGTGAATTAATTAAAAATAGTCAGCTGTTTTCTCTATCAGAACTTCATATTGATGGCTCGTAAAAACATTTTCTTCTATGGGAGGGAAATACTACCTCTATAAAATATTTGTCTTAATTGACACCTATATCACTCTTAACGAGGTCTTAACTGGTTGCCTCCATGACCTGGCTTGGATTTCTGGCTGGGGGGAGTCCTCTCAGCCTGTATTTGCCTTGCCGGGTCATGGCTTATATTTATTGTGTCCCTGGGTTTATTGCCATGCTATTCGTGGACCTCTGTCTAATTAATCTCAGTGGAAAAGAACTGAGAATCTCCAAAACTTGCATCCAGAAAGTGGCAGAGAGGATAAGAAGAGATGATGGTTACAAACAAATGTTGTTTCTGTTGTGTTTGAACAATGTGAAACACAAAAGGCAGCATACTGGTTACCTGAGTTCCCTGTCATTTGTCAACCAGCACAGTCAGCCTGTCTTTGGGTTAAAAAGCTCTTCACTAAGTGTATTCAGAGCAGGTGCTTTCTACAAGAATGTCAGAGTATATCTGATGCCTGAGAGGCATCCTGAGAGGTAGGTTTTGGCTTACCATTGTTCATTGACTTACCCCAAAGATGCATGTCTGGGGCTATTCTAATGGGATAGGAGAAAGTGCTGTAGTTTGGAGTTTTGTGCTTAAGCATGGAATCTACTCAGTTGTGCTTTATTAAGAAAAGTGACAGTTTGTCCACTAGGTAGTACTCTTTGAAAAACTCTTGTCTGCAAGAAGATCACATCCCAAACATCCACAGTCCTCCACAGCCTCTTTTTTTTTCCAGCAGGCTGGGGCTACAAGGTACCAGTTTAAATTTCAAAAGCATGATTTGAAATCATGAAGAGAATGCTTGGTTTTGTTTCTTCTTGGCAAGTCAGATTGTTAAATCTTGCCACACAATTACCTTTACTATTGAAACTTATTTAAGTTCTACCGAGGAAGCTAAGCATAAGCAAAATAAAACAGGATCATCTGGTTCTTCTTTGCATAGGGGTAGTTTGTCAAAATCTTGCAAAACACTTTGTAAAACCACATCACACACAAAATTAAGTTCAATAAACAGTAGCTAAATTTTTTTTCTTACTTTGATAAAAGTGTACAGATTTTTCAGTTTCTAATTTTAGCTCTATAGTTTACAATAAATATCATGAAAGCTTTATTTTATATTTTTTGGGGTGAAGGAGTTATAGTAAATATTATGTTTTCTTATTAAAAAATCAGCAAGTGAGAGATGCTTATTATTATTTTGATTGTTACGTATGTGTTTGTAGTGTTGCAATCTTCTGGGGCCTTGTTAAATGTGTGAAGAAAACCAAGAATTGATTGTCACTCAGTCCCATGTCAGTTCAGAGAACCTCAAAGTATTTATTGATATAGAATTACTAAGAAATGTAATCAGCCATTCAAGTTCACTTTGTGGCCTTCTAAAATTTTTTTGTTTTGTTTTGTTTTGTTTGCCTATGTGGGTTTTTTTATGTTATCTTTGCACTGAATATCTGAACTTTGGCCTTTCTGTAACATTTCTTGTAATTAAGTGGTCTTAACTGGCATTCTTAAGGACCTAAGAACTCTAAATGTGATATGTAGAGCATAATGTCAACATTTTTGACAAATGTCTAAATAAATTTATATTCACGGTGTTTTTGACCATAGATTCTAAGAGTGCAGTGGGTGCATGCATGTCTAATGTGTAGTAGTAATACAGAATCCAGACAAATCAGTAGCTGGCAGCATCCTTGAATGTGTTTTAAGTAAAATCTTTCATTAGTGAAATGAGAAATGTCAATTCATGCACCATTGTAACAAACTTCTGCCTCTGAGTATAGTGAAATTCTATGTAGAAAGTGTTCTTTTTCAGTGCCTGCTTTGCTCCCCTTTTTGGACAGAAGAACCACAAATAAGTAGTGTTTTCAATGGTATGTTGAAGCTCTGGAGAACCCCTGTGGCAGAGCTGAGGACAGGTGTGTCTGGGCAGGTGGGCAGTGCTAAACCAGAGCAGTGCAGTGCTGCCAAGAGAGTTGTACCTTATTTTTTCTGTAAAGGCCAGAGATCCTACTGAACAATAACTATTGAACAGTTGTCTCAGTAAGAATTTTTTCTTTTATGGAAATTGCTATTAGGGTTGTACATGTAGCCCAGAGGGTGTGTTCTGTTTCCTCTCTTCATTTTAATATTCTTGCATTAGATCTCAATGCTTTTGCTCTGCTCATTGTTTGAGCAGGGAACTGAGTCCAGGAAACTTGTTTTTACATGTAAAGAAAAATGAAGAGCTTTCTTTGTGCCTGCCTTAAACTTCTCACTCATTCCTGGAAACCCACATGGATGAGAAGCAGGAATTCCATCCCTACATAATAGTGATATTGGTAACAGCTAAAACAAATCATCATAACTCTTACTACATGATCAACTTCCTGACAACAAATGTTTGTTAGCTAAATCATGTAAAAATGAGGGAGAAAGCAGATATGCTACCCTTTCAGTAGTATAATTGCTGGTATATTAGAATACGGATATAGGTCACTTCATATATAGGAGTTCTTGTGGTGCCATTTTGGTGCCTTGTTTATACAACCTCATTGAAAATACTGCACTACAGCTAACTGGAGATTTTTATGTGGTTGTACTGGATCACTGCAAAGGCTGCAGTGAGTTCTGCTAGCTACTTCATCAAACAGGCAATAGACAAAAATGCCTTTATGCCCTGGTCCTGCACTTACATGCCTGAGTTCAACATGTCCGTAAGTGTTTGTGCTTACATCAACAAGTTTCCCACTACAGTGCTTGACCTGTGTTTCTTGTAGAAGGAGTAAAAAGGAGCTCAGTTTCCTCATGGATTTGGAAAACAGATGACTATCTTAGGATCTTCATGAGTTGTGACCTGGTCTTGATATTTGAAATACAGAGAGAGGGCTAGTCTTCTGTAACATGGAGCCCTAAGGAAAAACTGGGCCCTATGTTTTTTCCCTCTCATTGTTTTGATTTTTTGAGCTTCACAGGCTTCGTACTGGTTCATAGTATAGATTCTACCTATTCCATCACCTCTTCCTCTGCTCTCCTGGCTGATTTTCGTTAAGTTCAGAACCCCCTCCCAGGTTTTCACCTCAAATAGCAGGTACTGTTGCTTAATCAAGTACTTAGCTGCTGGTAATAGCTGGCTAGGAGAGAAGTTTATGGGTTAACTTCTTTGTGCTCTGAACACTGGCATCAGCTCAACATGACTGCATATTTTGTATTTTCCCTGTGGACCAATCAGCTAATGTGCAGCAGCACAAAATGGATATTAAAAAAGAGAAAGTATTACATAGATCACTTGGACAGCTTATAAACAACATATAACCCAAAGCAGTCTTGATAAAACTGCTCAGCTTTGGGATTGTGATTGTAGCTATATGAAAACTTAAAATTATCAATAAAGATTTTGAAGCACTTTTGAGTTCACTGAGCCATCCCTCTCACTTGATTAACCAGTGATTTACACATATATAATATCTTTTACTGACTTAGGGGGTAATTTATGTCACACTGCACATGATGCATGGATCTAAATAGATTAAAGAAAGGGGGAAAGGAACTATCTGTTCTCTAGAAAATTGTCTGCTGTCAGAGGGGCTCAAGAACTGTTTGAAAAATGTGTTTAAAAATCCATGAGGAAATTTCCTAATTTTACTATGCTTTCTGGATGGCATTCTCATTGGGTGCATATTGCCCAGGAAGAAAGGTTAGGAACTCAAAGTTTTAAACTTTCACTAGCCTTCAGAAGTCTTTCTAGGTCTTTCAAAAGGCTTTACTTTTATGACTGTATGTAGTGCATTTTGTCCTGATCTTCCCAGTGCTCATGGAATATTGTTTTTACAGCTACAGGACAAATATGGAGATCCCAACACCCCAAGGTAAAAGTTCAAACATGAAAATGAGAGTGGCATTTCCTGGGAGCAGCAGGCTTATATTTAGGACAAGTGTTTAAAGGAAGACTTACCTACGTACCCAGTAAGGTTTGTCAGCATAATTTCCTTGTGCTCCTCTCTTGTGCTACATGAAGAAGTTAATGATCATAAGAAAAGCACTTCTGCATACTCTTAAATTTACACATGTGAACTTTTTCAATAGGATGACACACACACAGATTTGCAAATTGCGACAGGGAGGGAAAGCAAGCACACAACCAGTATGATTGGTAAAGCAAGCTTCCATTTATTCTCTGTTACAGTGAGTTTTTATAAGTTAACCAAATGTTAGTTCAGTTGTCACATTCTGATTGGTCAATTCTAAAAAGGCTACATCT